>JAQGAZ010001610.1:0-26665 GCA_034692225.1 Polydesmus complanatus
TTAGGATGTTTAGTACAAATGTGGAAAAAATCATTCGATTTGGTTGAGAAATAAATATTTTATGGGCAATTTTGTGATGTTCCCTTTTATCGTACTCACCCTGTACAAAGGAGCATACAATTTAATTATTTTTTCACAAATCAGATGTAAATAATGCTGAACACTTTCAATACCAATGCCAAATAAATTGGCAACAGTTCAAAGCGTACAAGTTTCTGCTAAAAAATATAGTGCGCTACTGACTTTTACTTTTACTGGAATTGATTTTCGAAAGCGCATATCTTCAGATAATAAGGAATTTGTCATTTCTCAGCATAGCTTCAAAAAAATATACTTTGAAACCCTCAGGTTGTTGATGTAATCTTTCAGCCAAAATATGTCATTTATTAATTTAGTTGCCCAATCTCCTGATTTTGCGTTAGTTTTAATCTAAAAACGATGACACCGAATTGTTGTACTTAAGAATTATACAACCCAAAATTTGTCTCATCAACATCATTCTTTTTTTTTTTTTTTTTACATTTTTTTTCATTAGCAAATTTTCACTATCTGAGCAAAAATTGCATGGTGGTTTGTTTTTTTTTTTTTTCTCAATAGGTTTTTTTGTGGTTTCTCTGATGATTTTCAATCCAAGTTTTCAAAAAAGTAATTGAAGCAATGGCCTACATTAATAACATTTTAAAGAATATGGGCACCGCCATTTTTAATTTTACAGTATGTTCAAGATTTAGAAGTCAGTTGTAAGTGGAGGATAGACATTAGTCTATCCTGATCAATTCATTAATTTGAATCATACTAACTTTCCTTTCTATTTATTTAAAATACCAGTTTAAAATAACAAAGATTCGATTAAAATGATTATTCTTCACATAAAATTATGCTGTTTTAAGTACTAATAAAACACTCAAAATTAATTATTAAATCTCAAACGTTTTCAAATGTGCAATTAGTAGTTGAACACATGTTGGCAGTAGCAGATGATAATATTGTCCTAAGTTTAATCTCAGCGCTATAAAGTGAGATTTAAAGATAATAGCTTAAACTTTGCTTTGTTTATGCATACACTAACACTAAAAGATATCACTTTAAGTTTAATATAAACTTTAAACATTTCATTTTTAATTTCCATTTAAAATCAACTGCATCTCGATTAATTAGTTAAGGTAAATCAGACAAATGTTTAAAAATGTAAAAAAATCAGAGACAAGAATTCAATTGTTTAAATGTTTAAAATGCCGGTTCAATTGCATGCATTATAAAAAGCGTTTGCGATCAGAAATTTGCTAATCTGTTTATATTTTGGGCCGTAATCGTAACGATTTTTTCGCTCTAGTTAAGCTAAGTTTAATAACGATTTATGTTAAGTTGTTTTTTGTTTAATTTTTTTTTTTTTTTTTTTGTTTTACTGGTTACGGGAACTAATCAGCTTCTTTTTCGGAAAATAACTATCAGAACGAATGAAAATTATGACTCATTCAATCACATATTTTGTACCAAATTTTGGGTGTACGTCAATCATTAAAAAAAAAAAAAAGGTTGCCAAAATCTTCATCCAAATCTTAAAAAATATACTAAAAATTATTTCATTTTTATATCTGATAATAAATATTTGCATGGTGCTACCAAATGAAGCTGTTAAGTCATTTTAATAACTTTTTAAAAAAAATTTAAGTTTTAGTTTTATTTAAGGTTTAATAAATGTAAGGAATATGGATTAAATGTCAAGGAACGCAATTTTTAATGGGAAAAAGAACTGTGGGAAAGCGCATTTCCCACAAATGGGAAATTTACAACTGCAATAAATTATTTTGGTTTTGTAATCAGAACCTTTTGGATATTTTCTGCCCCTAACTTGCTTATCTAAATTGTCTCTAAATTTATTTTCTAAAGGTTTTTGAAGCATTTTACGTCATTTTTACTAAAAAAACAAAACAAACACAAACATCACTATTCACTCCCATTAGCAAAATGATTTCATCAATTTTTCTTCTAAATAATGGCTGATATAAACAAACTTCTTTTACCTTGTATACAATACATAAAAATATTTTTTTAAAAAATGTATAAACTAGTATTGAAAAAATAACATAAATAATATTAAATTACAATAATTAAAACATTTTACCTAGAGCTGTGCTTCTTTTCTAAAAATAACACATAGGAAATAAAATAAAAATCTGATGATTTAGAAAACATGTTTTTACCATATTTATCATCAACATCTACATCAACACATAAGCAACTAACATAAGTAAATACAAACTGTTTGCTTTTTAATACACCTGTTATAAACATTTGCCCTTGAATTTGCACATAGTAATCATGTGAAGGATCTAATTCAACTTTGCTATTTAAATTTTTTAATTAAAATTCTCTATCAATCCTGACAGAAATAACTTGATCAATATTAGTATTTCTGTATTTATAAGGGCACTTAACTTCTAATACTGACAACTCATTTAAATCACTTAAAATTGAATCTGGAGTCGGGCTCCTCCGCCGCCCACACCTATTTATCGATTTTTAGTTGTTTTTTTTAGATCATTTATCGTACTTACTATAGTTGAATTTACGATTTGTTTAAACTGTTTAAATAATGACAGATTTCTTTTTTCTACACTAGTAGTGAATGTAGTACTTCCGGAAGTGATTTTTTTAAATCTGAATGCTTTTCTACACAACTCATGATCATTTTTTGTATTGTTCAATGATACTACTAGTGTTTGTACAGATGTCTTTGCATATTATACAAAGTATCCAATAGGTGTAAACATGATATAAAAAAAAGAGAACCTAAAAAAAGAAAATTTAACTCAATAACAAGACCTACATTATGCAATTGTTAATGTTTGTTTTTTTAACAAAAAATTTTGTTTTGCTCATTTTTCATTTGTTTTAACATGCTTAATGGCAGCTACACTATTTAAATTTTTATTTTCATGTGGTTTCTAAAAAGCTAATAGACTGTTTTTCTTTTTGAATTTTCCCAAAATGTGATGGACATAATCTCATTTTTCTTTCTAAAAACCAACTGGAGCAATTGCTTTGGTTTTTAGTTGCCCTTAAATTTCCATAAATTTAACTATATTAACAGTAACTTTTGTTCTGAAAAACTCATCTGGACAATTGGGAAATTTGTGGTTTTTTTGAAAATGGCAATATTCAAAGATCACTTGATTGAATTCCTAAATTGTTTTTTTAATTTTTAAATGCATAATTAATTAAGGAATTACCCCAATTATTCTGTAGAAATAGGGGGTCGTTCCAGTATGACCCCTAAAGTTTTTGCCATCTAAAGTGAATGGTCACTTTTTCACCATTCGAGCTGCAATGTTAAAAAGGATCAACGTTTGGAGATGATAGATTTTGTAAACAAGTATGTTTATTTGTTAAATTAAACAAGTTTAATTTAAAACCTTTTAGTTGTGTTTTCATTTGGTCATACAGTTGTGGTCATTCAGTGGAAAATGGTCGTGAATCCGAAACATTCAGAAAATTGCAATTGTCAATTCGCCTAAAGTCAAAATGTCTATGCACACGTAAAGAGACAATAATTTTTCCCGCGTTTTTGACGCAATGAAGTAGTGAAAATTGCTGTACTTTACCATGGCAAGTATTAACAAATGGTCTTTAGTTCTGCAATATTTAAGACAATGGGCTGTTTTTGAGTTGAGCATCTTTCCATTTCTTAATTGAAATTATAAATAAAGTGTGTTAAAATTACTGTATATATTAGGAGAGAACAATTACTCCATAGTAAAAATTGTAAATTTTTATTAGTTTTATTGTTTCTTTTTTAGCATTAACAAAAGCTTTGTAAAAAAGAAAAGTAACAACAACTGGTTTTATAGAAAGACCTATTTATAAAATTGACAGAAAATGAATCAGAAAAATCAGAAATTGAAAGAAAATGTGTTAGAAAGATCATTATTTTACATAAAAGTTACCTTTTGGTTTACCCCATTGTTGTGGAAAACTTGTGCAAGAAAGTTCTTTTGGCAAACCAATGATGACAAACAATAGAATAATGCTGGCAAATGTGAACACCCAGCATTAATCCTGATCAAAGAAAATAACAAAAACGTGTCAAACAAGATTGAAAAAAACATTTTACTTATCCAGCAGTACAAGAACAAGTTGCATTAATAATGGAAAAGTTTTAATTGTGTTTCTGGCAGAAAATTGACAATGAAAGAATGTGATTCTTAATTTTTTTTTTGAGATCTCTAACATTATGCAAATATTTTCTTTGAAGTTCTATCTTCAATATTTTTGTCATAAACAAAACTTCCAGAAAATAACTTGAATCGTGTAGATTTGATGAACGAAGACTTAACATTTTCTATTCCAATAAAACCTAAAGAATCACACAAAGTAAAACTTTTAAAATAGCTAAATCTTTAGTTAACACCATTTACAATATTTAAAAAATCACACTTAATTGACATGCTGTCTTACAAGATGATTGTGTTGGAGTATGTGGACCGTCATTTTAAAAAAAAATATGGCAGCTATGTAGCCATGTTATTATGATGTATGTAACCATAATTGTCCATGATCAATGTCCATGTTCACAGAGCTCGTTACATCATCCAATTGCTAAGTCACTAAAATTTATACAAACTTCCTTTGCATGTTCACAAATTTTAACACCACTTGGGTTTGCGAACGCAGCTAATCTAGGGGATTGACTTGCCCACGAAATGCTTTGTCGAAAAACACAAAGAACGCAATCGCCCCAAGTTTACGATGATTGAGACAATAGGTGTATGCTTGAAAGTCGTAATGTTTTTTATGTCACACTTTTAGCAAAATCTTTCGGTTTCAGGTCAACAAAATTGATAGAGGGGTGTAAAAGCTCTTGAGAGTTCGCTGAGGTAAGGTGTGACGCCACACAAATTTCAACATGCTTAAACGAATGTGGGTAGCTGCGAGTGACTCGTCTGAGGGAGTAGGAGAGCACGCAGTTCAAAGCGGAGTATCCTTTTTCTTTTTCCCTCCGGATTTGGATTTAGATTCTGGTGCTTGGGCGCTCAGCATTGCTAAATCCTTTCCACTCTTCCCTACACTATATAGACCGGGTTCAGGGGTAACATTTTCACCTAAAACATTTGCAACAAGATCGACATTTTCATTAAATTGATTAATAAGGTCTTCGTCTTTTTCAGGCTCGGCCTCCAGAACATGGACAGGACGCTTCTCCCAGGTCAGCACATTCAGATGAATTTAAAGAAACAGTGGCAACCAGTGAAGAACCCGAGCGGGATGGTCGTGCTTCTGAAGTTGTAGCGTGAGTAGACGCAAGTGTATCCGGTTATCTACGTGGTTTACTTTTCACCTTTTCAGTAGGCCATATGGTTAAACAAGGAATGACGACCTTCAGTGGAGTGGCAACCTTTTGCCATTTTCCTTTAGGTGTGTAGTCATCATGCTCTTTTCATTTTGGTTTTCCCACTCTTTTACTTTTTCGCACTTTTTTAGGTGGTTTTGGCTCGTCCCATGTAGCTACGACCTTCTCTTGTATACAAGAAGCAGTATTGATGCTGACGTCTTGTGGTAGTCCAGTGGGCTGAGTTGGTGACACAAGTTCAGCTAAGGAGTGACTTAAGTTCAAATCTAAGATTTTAACCATGTCAATACCATCACTGTTTTATCAAACTGCCGGTGAATGACAATGAGTGGCGTGCGTGGCAAGTGAAGAAACCATATCACATACACCATACAGATGCACCCATATCCACTCATGTAGTTTCTTCAGTTTCTTCTTTGCTTGAGGTTAACAGTTCCTGACTTTCAGGCACTTCACCCAAAACAACTCCTGGAACACGCGTACACGATTAAAAATGCTCCTTATCAATAGAATCAACAGAAAGAAAATTTCTCTCATTTCCCTTAAAGCAGAGTTCAATAAACATGCCTTGGTTTATTGTTGACCAACCAGCCACAAGATCAACCTCCCGCCAGGGGGCGTATTGCTACCTCTTAATTCGCCTTCTATACAGATGGCACTGGTTGTCAAGCAAGTGGTGTTCTCTAGTGGTGATTTCTTCGTTTCGTAATTAATAGCCTTTTTGCATAAAATTTGAATTGTAGAATCGTCGCTAAGTAAAATTTCAATTTTTTTTCTTTTTCTTTTTCAGACGACTTCGTATGCTCCGTGTACTTCATAGCTACACAAGCATTATGAAAATGGACTAGAATTCTTGTTTGATGCTTTGGACGCTCCGCTGGTGACACCACAGGAAGTGAATCATCTCGGCTGGCCCTGAGGGGCGAATGTCCAAGTATCTTCTCATTTTCAGGTTGTTTGAATAATGTCACATCTGAAATGTGATATCTTCCAATGTCTCGTGAATTTCTTTCATCTTCAAACCGAATTGTTGCAGGTGACACGATCTCAGCGCCTTGATACAGTCCGTCTCTCTTTGGCGCGAGTTTGGCCATAAAGGAGGCATCTGCATCGGAAATAGGGTGAGTATTCAATAACACTTGGTCTCCAACCACCAAGGTAAATGCTTCTCTTCTCTTCTCATTATGGCTTGTTGAATTTTTGCTTTCTCTAAAACAACTTTGCTATGTTATAGATTTCATTGAAAACATGTGTACCATGTACCTACAGTCGTAGGCATCCCAGAGATTCGGACAAGGTCAACATTGTAGCTTATGGCGGCAACATCTCTGAAATTACGACCGAACATCAAATAAGCAGGTGAGTAACCTGTGCTACTATTAACCGAATTATTTATGGCAAAGGTTGTGGCAGGTATTTGGTAATACCACTGGTCATGATAATTGTCAACTGCAATGGCGATTATCGTTTTCTGTTCTCGATGCATTTTTTCCACCAGGTTTGATTGTGGGTGGTAGAACAGTGTGAAAGTTTGAGATAGTTCAAAGATTTGACAGATTTCTTTCATCAAGTTGGATACAAAATGTACTCTGTTGTTTATCAAGAGTGTTTTCAGCAGACCATATCGGAAAAACATTCTTTTCTCGAGTACTTGTGCAATGACGAGTGCTACTGATGATCGCAGTGGAATAAATTTGGCAAACCGTGTGGCTATGTCCTGTATGGAAAGAATGTAGGTAAATCTTCCAAGAATTTAGCAATGGTCTTACCAAATTGATGGACAGAGTTTCCCACTAGTCTGGTGTTACAGAAGGTGTCATTAACCCAGTTGGTTTTTGGTTACTAGGTTTGTACTTCTGGCAGGATTCGCAAGTAGTCACGTCTTCCTTCATTGTTCTCCAAAAAAACGTGTTTCACGCTTTTTGCAAAGTCTTTTCAATTCCTTGGTGGCCCACTGTAGGGTCAGTGTAAATCAAGTACAACTCATCCTTTATCATGGATTTTGGTACAATGAAGACCAACTTATCTTCCATCGATTTGTGATGTGGTGAGTGGTGTAAGACTATCCAGCATAATAAATCTTTCCTCTGTGGCTTTGGACAGCTCGTAGCTCTCCAATTGTCCGATCAAAAGGCTTAAATCTTCATCTAACAATTGTGGTTTGCATAACTCAGCTGGTGCTAATGCAGGAAGTGGGGCAACAAATGGAAGATTAAGAGTAAACATAGCTATTCCTCATTGCGAGAGTGCATTCGCCACTACATTCTGTTTCCCCTGTTGGTATACAACATCGTAGGTATTCTGATGCAACTAGTGCTCAATTGGCTAATCTTGCATTCGGAGTGGTGAGTGATCCGTTATCACTGTGAACTGACTGTCTTCTAAATACTAGTACCACTGTTCAATGGCCCAAACAACGACTCGCTCCAAAGTTCCATCAAGTTGTAGAAGGACAGCTCCAATGGCTGCTTTAGATGCATCCATTTTTACAATAAATGGTTTATTGTAATCTGGCGGTTTGAGGATAGGCGACTGTGACAACAATTCCTTAAGCCTCAAGAAAGCAGTTCGACATTTTTCATTGAAGTTCCAAGTCACTTTGTCGCTTAACAGCTTATTCAAAGGATTTGCTATTTTTGCAAACAAAGGAACATGTTTTCTGTACTAGTTTGCCAAACCAAGAAATGTCTGAAGCTGTTTTTGATTTATGGGTTCCAGGTAGCTATGGATAGCTTCAACTTTGCTATGTTGTGGTTGTATGCCTAGTTCCGAAATAATGTGTCTTAAAAAGTCAACAGTTCTTGGTATCAGTTTGCATTTCTTTCTTTTTAATCCTAGATTAGCTTCTCTATATTTCAGAAAATCCGTCTCCAGGTGAACCAAATGCTCTTCAAACATTGTTGAAAACACAAGGTTGTCGTCGAGATATGGTAGACAAAATCCTCCAAGGAATGGTTTGAAGACTTCATCCATCATCCATTGAAAAGTTGCTGGAGCATTCTTTACCCCGAACAGCATTCAAGTCCATTTGTATACTCCAAATGGTGTTTAGAAAGCGGTCAACACTTGTTGTTCCTTTTTGAACAGGACTTGCCAAAAACCTGATTCCAAATCTAATAATGAATAATATTTGTACCTTGTGCCGAGTGCTACAAGGTTGTCGATACGAGACATCGGATAGACTTCATCTTTGGTGCCCTGATTAAGTGGTCTGTTGTCTCCACACATTCTCCAGGATCCATCTGGTTTTTGTACGAGAACTGGAATCACAGCATTCGTAGCCTTCATAGCTACTAAATATCCTTTTTGTAACAGTTCTTCCACAATGTCTTTCAGAATTAACACCTTCCCTGGAGACATCCGCAGGAGTGGTCTGTAGTAGCCTTTTTGTGTGACAATCTCAATTATATGCTCAGCATGGTTTGTAGGTTTCACAGGTAGTCGTGTAAGACCGGCCCCTTTGTCTGCTCTTAGCTCTATGCTAATGCTATCCAGAGTAGCCATATTCAGGAAACTCTTGTAGCATCCTTCTGTCCTTTAGGAATGCCATCAGAAGATACACAGTCACCCAGAAAGAAATTTGTGCTGCTGGAGTTGTCTCCATAGTACCACATCCTCTCTTGTGGTCTAATGATAATGTCATTGACTAACAAAAGTGTATCCAAGTATCATCTTTGATTTTTGCTCAGGAAATCGAGTGCTCGACCGCCAAAATGTATGGTTAGATTCACACTGTAGCGCTCGCCTTTTAACGCAGTTCCATCAGCTAAGATTAAAGCTTCAGTTGTCTCAGGTAGTTGAGTCATAAGGATGTGGAACTTCAAACACAAGTCGTAAAGTTCTTGGGATTCTTGACTTTAGGAAACACCCATATCAAGTAGCGCTACAAATGCACACCCTTTTATCTCACATTGAACAAGTGGCTAGTAAGTTCAAGAAAATTAATACCACATAACTGTTTGTACTGTACCAAATGAAACTTGTAATCCATAATTGTTTCAAAAATAAAAATTTATAAAAAGGTTTCATTATAAATGTGAAAAATTAGATTTACACAGAGAAATATTTTGCTAATTTACATTAGAAAATCATAGTTAAAGAACCATAATAACCAAATCTTAATTCCTTATTTTAGTACAATTATACACTTGCTCCATTTATTTGAAAATCTAATAATAATGTTTATTAAATTCTATGTTCAAATAAATATGGTTTACCTCATTTCAAATGGATTGGAAACAGCTTAAATTTTTTGCTAAAAAGCTTTTAATCAATAGGTAACTAAAAACACTCCTTATATAGTTAACATATAAAATAAAATAGGAAATAAATAACCATGAATATTACTGATTTTAATTTCTATTAGAAACACGATAATAATAATTTCAAATCTGTTTTTAAAATTGAGGTTCAAAATCTAACCAGACAAAATTAACTTTTAACACTCTTATGCAATAAAAAAAACCTGTTTCAGTAGTGATCTTCTTTAACATTTCACTGAATAATGTGTCTCTTTTTGCATGGAGATAAAATCTAAAATCCACTTCTGAAAGCAACTTAAAAACATGGTATCCAAGGTTATCATTCATAATAATAATTTAGAATTTTTCTTATAAAGATAATGTTAATATAATTGTAATTGCATTTTATGGACGTGGTGCAGACACTATAAATTTTGAAATTAAAAAAAGGTATTTTTGCAAAAGTTGTATACAAGCAGCCACTAATAATGTTAAGCAAATACATAGGGTGTCTCATAATGCACGCAAGGTTTGAATTTTTATTGATTCATCAAGAATACAGTTTAAAGTTATGTATAGAATACATGCGGCCCTCGATTTACGCTCTTAATTGGTTCCTGGCCATCGTGCGTAAGTCAAAATGTACGTAAGTCAAGGGATCCAAAAAATAGCTCAGAAACTAAAAAAAAAATTTTTTTTTAATTTTTAATTGAAATTGCCGAATTGGGTAACATAATAATTATAATTGTAGACATCGTAATACAGAAATATTAAACTTAACAGCCAAATAAATTTGAAAAAAATTACAAGAATCAACATGTTTCATGTCATTTAAGCGCAAAATTTGAAAATTTAACTTCTTTAACAAGTAATAGCAAATTGAGCGTAATTTGAAAGGGCGTAAGTCGAGGGCTGCCTGTACATAAAACAATTTTTTTATTGATTAATTAGGTATACATTTTAGGCCCCAGAAAGAGGAAATTGAGCGCTGTATTAGTGAAATTCAGCCATATTTATGCAAAATGGCCAAGGAAAATTTTTACCAAAAAGAGTAGAATTGCCAGCAAAGTCGGGTAGACCATTTACTCAAAATGTTATTCCATACATAACCCTAAACTGTGTACCTTATAAATACAGTATAAAAATAAAGTTTCAATTTTTACGAGTAATTAAAAGCCTGGGTTTCCTATCAAAATTCAAATCTTGCGTAACTGGTGGGACACTCTATATAAATAAGTTATATAAAACTGCTTATTCAAAAGAATTTGATAAGTGATTCAAGTATTATTATAATTTTAAAAGCTTATTTCTTATAATAGTTTGATGATCTTCTAAGCTGCATCGGAGGTGTTTGGGGTTTGTGGATCGGGTTATCTGGCAGCATATTGCTTTCAATGACAATTAATGGTTTAAATAAAACACTCTTTGCTACTTACATGAAACGCTCCAAACAGTTTATTAATATTTTTTTACAATAACATCCAATATTTGGGATTGCTTGTAATTGTCTCAACCTGTTAATGTACTGAATAATATCATTGAAAGTAAAAGTTTTAGATTTCAAGTATTCAGTAGTTTTTAAGTTGTATGCATAACAATACTGTGCATGCAAAGTAAAAGCTAAAAAAAATTATTTTAGTTAAAATTCATAAATGTTTACGAATTTATAAATATAGTGTAAACTTTTTTTTTAAAAAAAAATATAAATAGGCCTACTCGTATATTCATTGTTTTGGAATAAATGTGAATTTTGCAAAATCACATATTTTCCCCTTTCTATTAAGGTTTGACGTGATCAGCATTGAGACAACTGAGCTCCAGAATTCTTTTTCATTTCCCATTGTATATGTGTGCACACCACCTCTCATGTATTTGGATGCTTTAACACTTGGCGAAAATGCTGTTTTGGCGGAATTTAATGAGCATGAAGTTAGACGACGTATGTAATGTAGATTATGACATATTCTCATAAACAATTTGGGATTACCTAAAACCATAACATTCATATACCGGCATTTAAAAAAAACAAGCTTTCATTACCTTACAAATTACATACAGTAAACCTAGTTCAAATTACATAATTTAAAACAAGTTTCAACTGTAAAAGTTATTTCTTATCCTGATTATTGAATAATCACTCCTTTAAACAGTGGTGCATTTTTTTTTAAAAAAAAAAATTCATTTTTAAAGCTCAGCTTGAGTATAATTTTTTCAGCATCGCGTGATGTATTTTCGCGAGAATTTTACTGTTGAAGAAAAATTGTTTTGCGTTCCAAAAATATCTGACTTTAAGTTAGAGTGCAAAATTAGAACCGAAAATGGTTTACACCTGCCTTGCAGGTATTTAAATAGACAACTCATTATTTAAAATAATAATCAAATTATTAATTATTCATTTTTTTATTTAATTTTTTTTAGTTATGACAGTTTTAAGGCTGCGGGTATAGAAAGTGATGAACCGTTGCCTGTCATTTGCGCAAATATCGATCCACAGAAGGCAGTAAACAATGGTCAAACATTAATATTCACAGGTACATTTTTCATCAAATTGTTCAATCAAATTAAAAACCTAATATAACGTATACAGATTTGATTTTGAGAGTGGCTTTGTCGACAATCGCGATTAAAATTGGACTAAGTCCATTTACAGTGTTTGACCAGCATCTTATGAGTGATGAATCTCTAAGAAATTTAGTGATAGCAGAGCCCGGAGATTTTGTGGAAGCCACGTTTTCACTGGTGAAAACAATAATTATACTGTATTATGAGACAACAATATTTTCTAACAGATACTTGAATATACTTATAATTGTGTGATTAATAATAATTATCAGGCATTAAGATATTCATAATGTATTTTGTTGAACCCACAAGTGTTATATTTTATTTATAAAACAATGCCAATGACATTTAATGTTACCCTTAGACAGAGAGACCGCGACTTCCAGCTCCCTATTCTTCAAAATGCATCGATGAACACACTCAATTCGATCGGTTTTCTAATCATAAAGCGGATAGAGTCAATTTTAGCTACTCCTATACGTATCAAGTAATCATTAATGAATTATATTTAGGCCCCTTTAAAACTCATTAACTATATAGCTTACTTTAGGAGCGTATGTTTTTTTGTGTGCATGACAAGGTGCGCAACATAAACCTTTCTGGTACGGTAAAATAAATTAGCTATTGTCAGATAAATAATTATACACTTTGAGTCAAAAAAATTTGAGAACACGCAAAAAAAGGCACAACTTTGTGAAAAATGCTTTGATTTAAATTAAATTTGGCACTTACATAGGGCAATAATGTAGGAACAAATATAAATTATCAAATATGCTCAAAAAGTTCCCCGGCGGAATTTACAAATGCCCAAAGTCTTACACGCTATTTTTGGATTGCTGAGTTAATTATACGCTTTTCGAATTCAATCCAAGTTTTCTTAATTTAAAGTTTCAAGTCATCGAGAGTGTTTTTTGATCAAAAGTTCATCCCCGTAACATTTTCTATTGATCTTAACTCCGGGTTCAATAAAATGAATTGTCGATCAGCATCTGGATTGATCTGGATCAGCATACGAGTAAAATCGACTCATCAATCAAAGAATGGTGCGTTAGATTTCAGGCTTGTGTAAATACCGCTGAACGTAAATGCCAAATTTAATTTTTCATAAAGTTGTGACTTATTTTGCATGTTCTCGATTTTTTTGACTCACGGTGTATATATTTTTTATCATACTAATTATTATAACATTCATTGCACGTAGGCAACTGTCACATTCAATTTTAATGCCAGTATTAAAGATTATATTTTTGTTTTTTTAACTAGAGAAAAAGAATATAAAACTAAAATTATTAAACATGAAACTTTCGTTTCTAAAACAGTAAATTTCAAAACATGATATTTTATCTACTTAATTTGCATTACTGTACTAATCTTTAGCTTATTACTTCTGGTCTATTTGATAATAAAGAAGATTTTTGGCAATATTTGTGGTAATTTATTGAGGCATTAGCATTATTCGCATTATTCACATTAGCATTATTCACATTAGCAGAGAATCTAATAAAAAGAAAGTCATTTATGAAAGGCCCGCGAATGATGTAAGAAAAACTGGAAAATATAATGGCTTACCTAAAAGACATTTTAAAGTTTGCTAAATGTTTTATAGCCTTTCTATTTGATGAGGAAGATTGGTGGAAATTTTGGTCTGTGGATAGGCCAATCCATATGGTCTGTCTTCATCGAGATTCAACTGTTGATGTCAAAAATAATAGAAAACCTTGAAAAAACTTGCAACAAAAATAAAATAGTATAGGTTAATCTTTTGCATTTTCAGCACTGACAAAGATCCAGATTTTAAGGAGCACAATATAAAAATAATTACCTGCTAATTAAGTCGCAATAACTGAATTTTACAATAATCACAAATATACTATAAGATTCTTACATTTGATATTCTTGTGTCATAAGCTTAAATAAGTTACATTATTATCTACACCGTGTATGCAAAAAAAAGCAGGAGCAGCTGAGTTAATATTAAATCCTTTTAATAATTAAAGTAAAGACTTTTTTAACATAGAATTGTTATACAAGTGTAATCTGTGTATAAAATATCCTTTTCCTGTCACAACATAAGTGACAAGACAAGTTGCCCACTTCCTATGTGCAGCTGTCAGTCCAGTTTCAGCGACCTTCTCCTTGCCTCAGCCGCATACGTTCATTTCCATGCTTCGTTATTTTGTTTAGTAAAGTTGTAAACCTTTTTTCGCAATGCATCCTATGTTCTACCTAATTTAAGTCTGCGTTATTGAAGAAGAGCGCCAAACTTACGATACGGGAAAGATACAAATTTGATCAAGCTGGAATCAAGGCAGAGCATAGTGGGTGAGCATGATACTCTTTACTGCTTGTGTTGTGACCAGGAGAAGGTATTTTAAACACAGAATTAGATTGCTGCTGTCCTTTGTAGATAATATAAGGATTTCTTGTATAATTATGCAAATTAGATCAATAAATTGATTGTTATTTAATTGTTTTTGCGATATTACTTGGATTGGAATTTCGAATTTTGTATTTGACTGTTTCGTTATTCAAATCACATCCTACTAATATCGCACACATAAAGTCTGTTCGTTAGCCGTAATTAATTAAATTTTTTCCATAAATGCGTTCGTTTGCTATAATGCATTAAATTTAATCGTGTTCATTAGCATAATGCATTACTAAATAATTGTAATTTTTTCACTCATCTCGAGGAGGAGTGGATAAATTATATTCGTCTGCTTCAAAGCTTTTGGCTACAGTGGGCGACCACTGTACACCATCGGCGACCATCGTACATTGCAGCCATTCCGATTTAAGGGTCAGCGTTTGCGCATAAAATGCGCATGCGCAATCCTGTTTCTCGTTAAAAATCGTTCATTAGCTAGTTTGGAAAAATGAATGATAAATATTTATCATAGAAATTAAAATCAGTAATATTCATGGTTATTTATTTTCTATTTTATTTTATATTAGAAACACGATAATATTATACTCGGAATATCAATTTAGGTTCAAAATCTAACAAGACAAAATGAACTTTTAACACTCTTATGCAAAAAAAAATGTTGTTTCAGGAGTGATCTACTGTAAGGTTTCACTGAATAATGTGTCTCTTTTTGCATGGACATAAAATCTAAAATTCACTTCTCAAAGCAGCGTAAAAGCAAGGGTGGAACGAGTTAGTGATTTTTATGTACAGTTTTATCCACGGTTATCATAGGCATTAAAGGCGTTAAAGGTTATTTAAATTTTGAAATTCAAATAAATTATTTTGCAAAAGTTGTATACAAGGTCAGCAAATATATAAATAAGTTATAAACAACTGCTTACTCATGTTACGTACGGGAGGGGTGATTCTATCAAGACCTTGAGAATATATTTAACTAGGGACAAGGATAGTTAAGTTAATAATGATAGCTAATAAAATTTAAATAATAAACATTAAATTTTGAAATAAGGCCAAGATATTAATCAAATGAAAATAAAGGGAGCTGATTAACTTGGGTTGCGTTGTTTTTGTGGTAATATAAAAGAAAAGATACTGTAATCAACGAAAGTAATTATTATTAATTATAAGTTAAATGGAGCCAGGTTCTTAATCATTTAAATCCGCAAACTGTTATACCTGTGACTAATAATTTTAGCTATGAAGTAGTGAAAGTATTTAAGATTTAAGTGTTCAGAGAACAGTGTTAATATAAGGCAGTTAGAACGAATATTAATACTGCAGGCAGATAAGAATGATATCAGCTACTGCGATGAATACAAATGGGGATGCTAGGATTAGGCTAATAATAATAATTGCTAAACTAAGGGGAATATAGTTTATGGCGGCAATCACAGTTAGGGCGGGTAAATTCAACTAGGTTAAGCTAACTAAAAAGTTCTAAACCAGGTTTATAATAGGAGAACTTATAGTTGATAAATTAAGTTATTATTTCATTAACATTAACACAATAATTGCAAATGCTATGAAACTTTATTCTGAACCAATAAGCCTATTTTGACTATTAATCATGAAAATTTCGGCTGAAGTGATTTTTGAGTAGAAATGGTCCTCTATTTATATGCCAGCCAGCCCCAGGCTGGGTGTCATCTTTGATCCTGCCATGGCAGTTTTATATCATATAAGTTTTAAGTTTAAGCCATATAAGTTTTATAAAATGACTGCAGCCCTAGGACTGTAGCCTTGGCCTAAATATAATTAAATATCAACTTTATATTTAAAATTTTCTTATCAAAAGAAGAAATATAAAGTGAACAGCCGCACCAGAAACCGTATGATAGCCCATTGTTGGTATAGAAAACTATTTTACAAATTTTTATTACTCTAAATAAATTTCTTTATATTTTTTCTGTTGATTAAAATTGCTTAAAATAATGCTATAAACTACTCCATTTAGAAATAAATCTGTTTATTTTGTGATTTTGAACAATAAAAAAAAAATAATTAAATTATTTTTCTATACTAACAATACCGTACGTTACGTACCGGTACTGAATGTATGCTTCCAGATGCGACTGTTTGCTTTATATCTATTTTTTTATTTTTTTTAAGAAATTTTAAATCAAAAAATTATATTAATACAAGAAATAATTAATACAGTAGTTAATTAAGTTACTGTACATTACAAAGAATGCCCAAGTGTCAACCCATCTTGACTCTAATTTTACGGCGCTCCTTGCGAGAAAAACAGACGCGAGACCGAATTGCCTAAAAACCGACTTGCCTGTGTCGAGTCCGGATTCTGGATACTTAATTATATCGAATAAGGTTACACATTAGATTGACTTAGATATCTTTATTGCTGCAATTCCGTGGCCAACTATTCCGAGTTACAATTAGAGCACTGTGCTCTGCAGTGTCAGATCCGAACTGACTAACCTACCGCTCAATACATTTACTCATTAACTTAGTACGGAAGCCTAAATGCTCCCAGCATGCATTGACGGAAGCCCAGCCCGACACCTGTAACATATACAGTATATTTAAACCAAGAGCGTTCAGCTGGGTTAGAGCGGTGTATGTGCACTTTTAAGAAGCGCAAAAAATTGAAATGATTAAATATGCTAATATACTGCAAATGCATACCCTGTATTTAATTAAATTAATTTAGGGAATGCAGGTGAGAAAGTAGGAAGATAGAGATAAACAAAAGATAGAGGTCCTGCATGTAACATTCAGAAGAATTTGCCAAGTGATTCAAGTATTATAATTTTAAAAGCTTATTTCTTATATAGTTTGATGATCTCCTAAACTGCATCGGAGGTGTTTGGGGATTGTGGATCGGGTTATCTTGCAGCATATTGCTTTCAATAGCAATGAACGGATTAAATAAAACACTATTTACTACATACGTGAAATGCTCCAAACAGTTTATTAATATTTTATACAATAACATCCAATATTTGGGCTTAATTGGAATTGGTTCAGCCTGTGTGTGGCAGATCTACATCACCATTGACGACTACTTAAAGTACTGAATAATATCATTAAAATTAAAATAATTTAAGTTGTATGCATAACAATACTGTGCATGCAAAGTAAAAGCCAGAAAAAATCATTTTGGTTGAAATTCATAAATGTTTACGAATTTATAAATATTGTGTAATTATTAAAAAAATAATATTCAAAGTACCTGGTATTGCAATAAATGTGAATTTTGCAAATTAACAATTTGCTTAAATAAAAAAAAAGATAATTTATACTTTCGTACATTATGATTATCAATAAGTTATTTTTTCCCCTCTTTCTATTAAGGTATGACGTGATCAGCATTGAGACAATTGAGCTTCAGAATTCTTTTTCATTTCCAGTTGTATATGTGTGCACACAATCTCTCGTGTATTTTGATGCTTTAGATGATTTAATTTACACTTGGCAAAAATGCAGTTTTGGCAGAAAAAGTTAAGAATTTAAGAAGCATGAAGGAAAATGACGTATGTAATGTTGAATATGTATTCTCATAAACAATTTGAGATTCCCTAAAACCATAAGATTTATATAATTGAAAAACAATCTTTTATTACCTTACAAATTACATATTCCAGTATTATTTATAACAAATTTCAACTGTAAAAGTTATTTCTTTTGATGATTATTAAATAATCACATCTCTATAAACATTGGTGCATTTTAAATGGTGCATAGGATCCCTGGAGATAATTTTATTTTAATTTTACCTTCAAAGTAAAAATGTTTTGCGTTCCAAAAATATCTGACTTTTTGTTAGAGTGCGAAATAAGAACCAAAAATGGTTTACACCTGCCTTGCAAGTAATTAAATTATGGACAATCATATTAAGTTAAAAATAATCTGATTTAATATTTTATTTTAGTTACGACAGTTTTAAGACTGTGGGTATAGAGGGCAATGAACCGTTGCCTATCATTTGCGCAAATATTGATCCATGGAAGGCAGTAAACAATGATCAAACATTAATATTCAAAGGTACATTTTTCATCAAATTGTTTAATCAAATTAAAGACCAAATACATTTACACAGATTTGATTTTGAGAGTGGCTTTTGTTCATGAAGAATATCATCCATTGTCGACAATATCGAATAAAATCGGACCAAATCAGGCATTAAGAGGTTCATAATTATTAATAAATAAAGTTCTGAATACTACTGTATGTTGTAGAACCCACAAGTGTTATATTTTATTTATAAAAAAACAATGCCAATGACATTTAATGTTACCTTTAGACAGAGAGACATCGACTTCCAGCTCTCTATTCTTCAAAATGCATTGATGAACATACTCAATTTGGTCGGTTTTCTATTTACAACCTGGATAGAATCAATTTTAGCTATTCCTACACATATCAAGTAATCATTAATGAATAATATTTAGGCTTTTCCAAAACTTATTAACTACTGTATATACTTTAGGAATGTATGTTTTATTGTCTAAATGACAAGGTGCGCTGCATAAACCTTTCTGGTATGATAAAATAAATTAGCTATTGTCATTTTTTATCACAACAAATATATCATCTTTTCTATTGACTTGTAAAGTTAAAGTATTTTATTACCCTACTTTAATTGTGTTAATTTTTTGTAACTATCAGAGAAAAACAAAGAAGCTTGTAACTGTCAACTGCCATGCACGTAAGCAACTGTCACATTCATTTTTAATATACTCGTATTAAAAATGCAGATTTTGTTCTTTTAACTAGAGAAAAAGAATATGAAACTAAAATTATTAAACTTAAAACTTTCGTTTCTAAAACAGTAAATATCAAAACATGATATTTTATTTACTTAATTTGCATTACTGTACTTATCTTTAGCTAATTCATTCTAATCTATTAGACAAAAAAGAAGATAATTTCGTCTCTTAACATTGTCAGTTATGTTACTCCTCCACTTTCCTTAACTTCTGGATGATAGATTGTCATATAGTGATCTTTGATCTTCAATATACGAGTAGATTAGTTTAAGTTAATGAAGTGGACGAGGGGGAGCTTGGGTATAAATAGGAGAGGTCCACAGGTCTTAAATTAGTCTGTAAATAAATATGTAAGTGAATATTCATGTTTGATAACTACTCCGAATAAAGAGAATTGCTTTATACTTTATACCTGACGTTTATTCATTATTCACGGTAACTACGAAATAGCACATTGGTGACGAGGATTTCTTTAGTTGAAGAGCGATCTTTGAGCTTTGGAAAAGGGATGACGGTTTTTTTTTTGTTACGACAATATGACATTTTGGTTTGCCACGTGGCCGTGTTGCTACTTCTACGATATTTATACGACTTTTGACGTTTGTTTCTTTTTCTGCTTTGTAAAATGGCGATGACCATGCCGAAGATTGTTTTCTATTCAACCACGGCGGACAGCAAGGAGCTTACGCATATTACTTGGCTGGCGTGGTTGGAGCAGTTTTTCTATTTTTTGGATAGCAAGAATATAACCGGCGAGGGGGCGGATAAGAGGAAGATCGGGTTTTTATATTCACTGGGGGGTCCGCTGCTCTCTAAAACATAAAAAAATAGACCTCTGCTTGGGAATCCACCAGTGGCAGAGATGTTTGCAAGTATTGTAGCAGTACTAACCAGAGTTTTTGAGCAGACTCGGCATTCTATCCAAGACGAGCTGGCATTTCGTTCCATGTTGCAGCATTCGGATGAGTCCGCGCACAACTTTTTTCAGCATTTAAAGGCGGCGGCAATGGATGTGGTTTTTTTGAAACCGGAGGAGGATCTGACAGACCGCTGTGTCCTGGTACAGTATCTGTCAGGAATTAAAAATGATAAGGTGAGAGAGGCATTGACGACAGAGACGAAACTTACCTTAGATTTGGCGGTTACGCTCACGAATGCCATTGACTGACTGGCCTTACGCACAACGGAAATGACGGTAAAGATGGAGCTGGTGGTCCAGTTTGTGGGGTTCCGGCGACGAGGAGGACAGGAGAGAGGATTCACCCGGCAGAGAGAGCAAAACGATGGCAGACCGTATTCCCGGAAGGGGGGGGAATAGTCAAGGCGGCTCATCCTGTTTCTTCTGTGGCTTGGAGCGACACAGAGACAGATCAAATTGTCCAGCATATGAACAGGAGTGTCGCCAGTGTGGAAAGCGGGGACACTTCGAGAAGGTATGCACAACTCGGATCAATAGAGGTGGTCTGCAGGCTCAGGCAGTTACGGCTTAGATGATGACTACACTTCGAGATATAACGATGATGGAGTTAGACGAGTACTACGAAACACATAACATCGATATTTTTCAGGTTACGGCAAAACGGGTAAATAAACCTGTTGCTACGGTGAACATCAATAATACGGAGATTCTGATGATTATTGATTCAGGTGCGGAAGTATCTGTTTTAGGGAGAGCGGCGTATGAACGACTGGGGAGACCTCTGCTACAATGACCGGCACGACAACTACGAGCTTTTAGAGATCAGCGGGCATTGACGGTACTTGGAGTGGCAACCCTGGTGCTGAAATGAAAAGATAATATTAAACAATCACAAGTATATATAATGAGCGGAGAAACAGTTAATTTATTAGGGTGTGAAGACGTGCTGGCTCTTAAAGCGTTAACGTTGGATATTGCACAGATTGACACAAGGGAGACAGGAAATGGTTCTCGCTTCAGGAGGGAGTTCCCGACAGTTTTTCAAGGCTTAGGCCGGTTTAAGGGAGCTAAAATTCAACTACAGATCGATTCGGAAGTCTCGCCCATGGCAGTTTTGAATCGCCGCATCCCGTTTTAGATGAGGGGAAAAGTGGATCAAGAGGTGGATTGACTGTTGCGGCTGGATATCATCGAAGAGGTGAAGGGCCCGTTGCAGTGGGTGTCCGCGGTGGTCTTGGTGTCAAAGAAAGATAGCCAACTAAGACTATGCGTGGACTGCCAACACCCAAACAAAGCTATTTTACGACGATGATTGGTGATGCTGGTGTTTGAGGATTTAGTAGTCTCGTTCAATGGATGCAAGTTCTTCTCGAAGATCAAAGAGGATTCTGGAGGAGTGACAACTTTCGCAACACACAACGGTCTCTATCGCTATAAACGCCTGAATTTTGGCATTGATGCAGCGGCCGAGTTGTTCCACGAAGCGGTAGAGGCAGTGCTGCCGCGATCAATGGGGGTACGGAACATTTTAGACAATATCCTGATTGGAGGCGAGACGGAGCAAGAACATGACGATAAAGTGAGAGAGGTGTTACGGTCACTACAGGGAGTGGGGCTTACAGCAAATGGAGAAAAGTGCGATTTTTCACAATCTGAGGTGAAATTTTTCGGACATATTTTCGGTTCGGCCAGAATCAGAGTGGATCCGGACAGGGTAATTCAATTAACTGAACTGACTACACCAACGGACACGAATCAGCTGTGGAGCCTGCTGGGGATGATTGGGTATTGCGCAAGATTCATCCCGAACCTAGCAACTTTGATTGAACCATTGAGATGAGGTTTGGCACTGCGAATGCGGTTTGGGTGGATGCCAGAAATGGAGTCGTCATGGCAAGTAATTAAGAATAAGCTTGCTATGGCACCTACCTTGGGCTATTTTTTGGTGTTGATACCTACAACGGTGATTACAGATGCGGGTCCAACTGCGGTGGGCGGTATTCTAGCACAAATAAGAGAAGATGGCGTGCCAGTGGTGAGGGCCTACTACAGCAGACGGTTGAGTGATACAGAACAACGATACTCTCAGATCAATAGAGAAATGGTGGGCATTATGTCGACCATTCTCCATTTTCAGGTTTACCTGTTGGGAAAGACGTTCACGGTGCTGATGTTGAATCGACCAACAACAGAGTTACCCGCCCGAGTACAGCGGATGGAGCTGAAACTACAGGAATTCGAGTTTCAGGTAAAACATATCAATGGCATCGACAACCCGAGTGATTACCTGTTGAGACATCTGGTGGATCAGATGATGGGGGAGACAGTTGATGTTACGGAGTACGCCATTAACCAGTTGGTGACAAAAGCTGTACCTAAATCATGGACTCAATCATCGAATCGTGGTTCTGGATAAATTACAGCAGGAGGTGATCAGATTAGCGCACTCGGGACACCAAGGCATCTTAAAGACTAAGAGTCTGCTACGGAGTAAGGTGTGGTTTGTGAAGATCGATGAAGCAGTGGAAACCTTCATTAAAAACTGCGCTCCATGTGCTTTAGTCACTAAAGAAAAGATCCAAACTCCGATAACTTTCACCAAACGACCTCCAGCTCCATGGAAGTGGTGATCGGTGGACTATGCAAAAATAAGTGAGGGAGACTACTTACTGGTGTTAGAAGATATGTATTCCAAGTTTCCCGTGGTGGGAAGAGTGCGGTCTACGGATTACGTTCTTTTCAGGGAGTTCTTTGAGGAGATGGTGGCAATTTTCAGACTTCCAACGAGAGTGTTTTCTGACAACGGTCCGCCTTTCAATGGGGGTGCTTTCGCCAAGTGGATAGAGTTCCTCTCGATCATACACAGAGCAAGCAACCCGGCGTGGCCACAATCAAATGGACAGGTGGAGCGTTTTATCGCGTCTCTAAATAAAGTGGTAAGAACGGCGAAAATAGAAAAAAGAAACTTAGATGAAGCCTTACGGTATTTCGTCGATGATATACACAACAACCAGAAAGACGCCAGCAGAAGTGATTTTTTCCTTCACGCCGAGACTACAGTTACAGATCTCGATGACAGAGGGCGTTACAGTCTGAAGCGAGGATGACTGGACGGATAGGATCAGGAAGATGGCCGCAGCGGCCAATCAAGGTAGAACATGGGAGAAAGCGCGAAAATTTGAAGTGGGGGAATGGGTATTCATCCCACAAGTGAATAGGACGAAAATGATGCCATATTTCGACCCCACACTGTTTGAAATAGTGAACATGGAGGGACAGTGGCTGTCTCTTCGGGGCACAGGTTGAGTGTGCCAACGAAATGCACAGGTGGTGAAGAGGATTACGAGGGAGATGAAACTACCGAAGACGAAACAGGAAGTAGACTGTGGACACACCCCAAGTCAAGCAGTGGGTTTAAGGAGAAGTCAGGATAGAGTGGAGGATAACCAACAAATCGAGCGAGACCAACAGAGGGAAGCTGTGCCTGAGATTCAGGAAGAGATACAAAAGGCCGAGATGGGACAACAAGTGGAGACGGTTCCGGCGCAGCAACAACCAGAGAACTCAAAGAGGAGCACGAGAGGTGGTAAACCGTTAAGGTATCAGTGAGGAGATTGGAGATAGTTGGTGGGGGGAGGATTGTCATATAGTGATCTTTGATCTTCGATATAGATTAGTACGTGGACGAGGGGGAGCTCGGGTATAAATAGGAGAGGTCCACAGGTCTTAAATTAGTCTGTAAATAAATATGTAAGTGAATGTTCATGTTTGATAACTACTCCGAATAAAGAGAATTGCTTTATACTTTATACCTGACGTTTATTCATTATTCACTGTAACTACGAAATAGCACATAGATCAATAGAAGTTAAGAGTCCCAGAAGTTAAAAGATTCGGAAGATACTTCTGGACGATAGAATCTTAGAAGTAACTTCTAAAACATTTTCAACTTCTGGAAGCATTCGTCATTTGTCTGGTCACATGACCACCAGTTGACCTCGATTTTTGTGAAAAGAAGATGACGTCGGACGAAGTGGTTGTGTGCGGTTTTCAGCAATCGGATTTAAAAGGAAAATATGAACTTTGGAGTCACGAGAAAGTAGTTTTAATGCTAGAAATTTTTCCGTATATTCAGCCCTCTAGTGGAGTCGCATTGTGGAAGAGAGCGTTCAGGAAGATTATCATGTGACCAACGTTCTGGATGATAGTTTACAGTGAAGGACTGACATTAATGTTTGATAATTATTATTAATTATACAATTATAAGGGCGGAATACTCAGACAACCCTTAACATAAGAATCCCTTAAGTAATTGTCTAATACAGCAGCCCACAAGGGCCATGTCACCAAAAATGAATATTACAATAATCAAAAATCCAAATATTATTATAATAAAAACCTATTATCCGTCAGAAACTTCTAAGCTAGGTAACAGTAGAAAATGTAACCAATTTTTCCACCTTTTATTTGTACGAAAGATGTCTGCATGGTGTCTTAGTGTCAAATCGCCTTTTCACACTAAATGTTATATATTTTTTTTTTTGAAAAATTCTGGGCCACCATAATATGTAGTGACATCATATAGAAAATGTGGTTCTGAAGAGGTTGATGCGCACCCAGTTTATTATGTGCCTGTCGAATGACAGGCTTTTACCTAGTACAGTACAGTACTATAATAATAATTATTACAGAATTAAGATTTTTACAATTGATATTTGGAATTCCTGCAACATAAGTTTAAATAAGTAATATTATTGTCTAGAACTCTATTATTAGTATACTGAATTTTGCAAAATTTGCATTCATCTTTTATTTATAATTGTGAAGCAGATATAGAAATGTATAAGCAATTTTCCCTACAATTAAAAAAAAAAGAAATTTATACGATTTCTTCCCTATGTGATCTATTCTGATCTATTCGACACCAAAGAAGATTTTAGGCAATATTTGTGGTAATTTATTAAAGCATAATTTCGTCTCTAACATCGCCAATTAATGCATTCTATGTTTAGGAATGGCTCAGCTGAGGTTCACATTAGCAGAGAATCCAATAAAAAGAAAGTCATTTATGAAAGGCCTGTGAATGACGTAAAAAAAACTGGAAAATATTTCTTATAGTAAAAGACATTATAAAGTTTGCTAAATGTTTTATAGCCTTTCTATTTAATGGGGAGGATTGGTGGAAATTTTGGTCTGTGGATAGGCCAATCTATACTGTCCCTCCTCATCGAGATTCAACTGATGTCAAACATAATTGAAAAGATTTCAAAACAAATGAAATAGTATGGGTTATTCTTTGGCATTTTCACCCCTCGCAAATAGAAGCATTATGTAATTTATAAAAATTTTAAATGCACTATTTATATAAAAACCATATAAAAATTATCTATTAACTGAGTCACCAAAAATTAATACTACAAAAATTGAAAATCCAAATATTATATAAAAATTTAATGTTCGTCAGAAACCTTTAAGCTAGGTAAATACTAGAAAATTTAACCAATTTTTATATTTACCTAGTTTATATGTGCCAGTCAAATGACAGGCTTTCACCTAGTACTATAATAATAATTATTACAAAATTAAAATTTTTACAATTGATATTTGGAATTCCTGCAACATAAGTTTAAATAAGTAATGTTATTGTCTAGAACTCTATTATTAGTAATCTAAAATCTGCAAATTTTGCATTCATCTTTTAGTTATTATTGTGAAGCAGATATAGCAATGTATAAGCCATTTTCCCTACAATTAAAAAAGAAAGAAATCTATATGATTTCTTCCCTATGTTGATTATCTATCACTTAGGCGTTTTTGCTGGGGGAGATGCTTTGTTTGCGATTGCTGTCCCCCTAATGATTATACTGTCTGTGGGCTTAATGTACATGTAAATTTGAACAATACTTTAATTGTTATTAATTATTGTTTTTGTGTTAAATAAAAAATAAAAGTTCCAATGCAAACATTGTTTTCTTCTGTTTATTCATTTGCATAATACTTTGAGCTCACATGAGCTCCGCCCTTCTTCTTAAGTCAGAATTTGGATAAAATAAAAGGGAATGATTGTTTAAAAAATGCATTTTACTGTAGCTATTAACTATAAAACATTTTAAAAGAAATTCCTCCCGCAAATTGGATTCAGAATTCCGATAATTTTGGTGCTGGATAAAGAAGTGTTTATAAAATGATTTGTTGTTGACAACGCAATATAAACAGCAAATAAAATTACATCGAGAAAATTATTATCGCACAACTTTATTGGAAACTTTAATAATATTTTTCGACCTTGACAACTAGGCTTTCAATTAGGGAAAAAAAATTTTGTTATGAAATGTCAATACCACAAACTATCCAAAACTTTTAGTATATATTTTATCGATAAAAGTATTGGATATTTTTATGTAAACAATGTGGTATTTTAGAGTAAACAATGTT
>JAQGAZ010001611.1:0-26645 GCA_034692225.1 Polydesmus complanatus
ATGATATAATTGCATGTAGCAGTAATAGCATTTCCGGTATTTTTTCCATTAGGTCTCCTTAGACATTCTTTGCTCCCCACATTTAAAAACTACAAATCATTTGAAAAATATAAATGCTGTGTAATGTGTCTGCTTACAACCAACACAAATTACCTGTCCAAAATATAAATCTGCAGATGGGAAAAAATTTTCTGGCCAAACATTTTCCAAATACCATTGAAAACTTTTACAACCGAGCTTCTCTCTCAATTGCGTGCGACTAGTGACATTTAATTTCCGCCGTATATGATTCACTTCTATAAAAATAATATACCCACAGTTAATTAAATATATAATCATTGCTGAGTATGCGAATTACCTGGATGAATGTTGAAAAAAAATTCCTTCCATTCATCCATCCACACTTCGGCTACTCGAGCCAAATTAGTGGCTAATGTATCGGCTATTCCTCCCGGTCGAGGAAATGTGTAAGGAGAAGCTTTGCGAAATACATGTCCTACTCGAGAACACGGAACAATTTCGATAGACCCACCGCATTGCCAAACCTAATTATTTTAAATAACTTCTGTTAATGATGCTTTAAAAACGAAATAAGTAAGGTTGAAAAATACCCTAAATGAAATCTCAATGTTTTCCCCTCCCCAGATATCCATTTCAGGATCGTACGATCCCTTCTCGTAAAAATACGTCTTGTCAATTGCGAACAATCCGCCAGCCATAATCGGGGTTCTAATATTATTGTGAATACAAATTTATTTTCTATTTCAACTTATAGTGTTCGTGGCATTATTAATTTACTTGAAAGGTTTAGTAAAATCTTTTTTCCGAAGTTTAGCTGTAGCAGGTCCCACAGCAAACCATCTATAATGAAGATCCCAATTGATAGCTCCCCAATGCATTTCAAAACTTCTCACGTAAGCAAAAGTATCGTCGTTTAATATATCAATGACAGGAACCACAACAATTGTCCTAAATTAAATAATTTCTGTAGTTCAGAAAAATCAAAATACCGGTAACAGTTTTTATATTTAAGTATAAAAATTACCTATTCTCTGCCACTCTTGCCAGAAGAGGTTCTAACCACCCAATTGTACATTCGCAATGAGCGTCTAAAAATGTTAACACGTTACCCTGAGCTAAAGCAGCCCCTTGCAATCTAGCTCGAACCAGACCAACTCGTTCTTCTATGTGCAAAACGGTAACTGACACAGGAAGTTGAGCCACGTAGGTGTCCAGCTCATCTTTCAAAAATGCTTCAAAGAATCGATTTAAAATTATTTTATTTTTTAAGTACTTTATAAATACAGTACTGTAAGTTTAATTTTTTTTCTTTGTATTTACTTCGCTCACTGGCGTCGTCAACCAAAATAATTTCGTGCAAAAGATGTCGCGGAGACCGATTGATGACACTGTGGACGGTTCTCATTAAAGTAGACCAAGCTTCATTGTGAAACACAATAATTACGCTAGTAGTAATAGACAGGTTTTGATATTTTTTGACAGCACATCTGTAAAACATTATGTTAAATTGACAATACCGGTAATAAAAAAAACATAAAAATGAAATAAATAATTTACTCTTTATTCCGAACGTCAGGAAGTGATCGGTTGACCGAAATTCGATCGCTTGCAAGGATATTAAATTTATTTACATCATAGAATTTTTGCATTTTTCCAATTTCTAACGGTGATAATTGCACCGGTTCGCCCATCTCTCCAATTCCCGGAATGGGGTTGTAATCGTTACGATTGAGATCATCTAAAAAATATTAATTATTATACCACAAATTGTTTTTTTTTTTTCATTTTAAATTTCAATGATTAAAACAAACCTAATGACAGTGGACCGTTAGTTACACTTGGAATTCCAACATAATGTCCAACGACAACGGGGATGCCCTTTCTACCGGAAGAGTAACTTGCTACGGTAGAGCTCTCGAGAATTGGTTGATGATCTCCACCAACGAAATTAGATGAGCCAGCATCGATTTCTTTCTTAGAAAGCATTTGCATCATTATGACCAAAAAAATAAACGGAATAAGCAAGAAAACGCTGGATAAATGTCGCCTCTTCCATTTGAAAGTCCTGGAGCGCATTTTTAAAAATTGATTTAAAACAACTCTAAAAAATGAAGAATAAATGTTAAAGTTAGGCATTGGTGATCTGCCAGAACGACAACATTCAATCAAAATGAGAATATTGCAAATACGTCTAAAAGAACATGAAATATAGTCCTCAAAAAAAGCATGGCAAGTTTTAAGTAATTATTGTGTCATTAGCCAAAAAATAAAGAATGGTATCAAAAGTAGGTTATTTTGTTAGAGGTTAGGCAGACAAAAGACTTTTATATTTTCCTCAACTCGTGTACAGTCTCATTTACAATAAATCTCCAACAATTCTTTTGTGTCCTACTGTTAGGTGACAGGAAGTTAGTTTTTATCGCTTCCATCGATTGGAGTAAAGTATTATACCAGTTAAATGACCGTGAAGGGATTGAGAATTGGTGCAGCGCGTCTACTAATTATCTAAATGTGTTCAAACTATTTATAATGTAGATGTAAGCAAAATTATTCGAGCGCGACCGCAATAATTGTCAAATGCACCATTTTAGAAATTAATTATTGCAATAAAAAAAAAGTTCAAAAGATGAAATGTGAATGTTTTTAGTTCAAGCATCAAAAACATCTATTTTCACAGCATAATGGCATTACTCGAACTCAAATTTTTGTTTCTATGGCATTATTTTTAAGTTAAATTGATAAAATATATGTAGTTCTAGTGCACGATTGCACGCAAAGCCCATCTATAAAATTTATGTTCGTACTTTGTATAGCTTAAAGTACATGTATTATGTTTTAAACTTCAAAAGAAGTATAGGCCTATTCTAAAAAAAAAAATTAACCACTTTTCTGAAACAACTTTTTCCAAATGTTCAACCTTTTGAATAGATTGTATTATAACACTGTACTGTATGTACTTAACAAGATACTGTACTATGATCAAGACGTCATTATTTAATAATTTAAATTGAGAATCCAATTTTGAAATTTATCAGCTTGTTTTTTTCTCAGCACTATATTGACAATTTTAAACAATTAAATAAGTTACGCCAACGTTTGAAAAAAGTTGCTTGGAACCTAACATTTGATTATTAATTATCTGGCACATAAATCCCCAACGTTAAAAGAAATTTAATCCTATTATTAACCAAGATAAATATTTTAAAACAAATCTGCAATATTATTATTTAAGTTTAGATAGATAAAAAACGCAGGGAAATGTCTGCTATTGCCGCTATTAATAAGCAAAATACCGCTATTTACAAAAATAGATTTCACATGGAAAAACCAAAAAACATTTTAAAAAAAAATGCAATATTCAACATAATTAGTGCAAAATAACCGTAAAAAGAAATTACCTGTATAATATTTCAGCTTATAAAAACGATGTTCAACTTTTTTTCTCATTTTAATTTGATTTTCTTTCACTCCAAAGTCTAATTTGATTTGTTTTTTTTTTCATAAAATTTGATCTAATTCACCAAATTATCGTTAATTTAGCCCGTACAGTATTGCATTACTAGAATTAAAAAATTAAAAAGTAAATAAAAATTGAGTTATTCCTTATTATAAATTATATACATGTACTACATACATACTCAATGAAAAGTCTGCTGAAAATGTCATTCCTGCATGGTCATCTCACTCCATACGAAAACGTAATATTCAGCAAAGCATTCTTCCTAGGTAGATTACCTCGCGGTAATTAAGAGAATCCTCTTCCATACAAATTCTGCCATTTAAAACAATTATTGTGTTTGCCAGACAATCCTTCTTCAGAACGGCTCCCACAACATTTGAAGAAAGACTCGCTCACATGTCCTACTTGCATGCCCGCGAATAGAATAATAGAAAACTTTCCATTCTTGGAAATATTTGTTCAGGCATAACAATGAATAAGAAAGGCGAGGTGTTAGCGCGGAGGTAGAAATTACTTTTTTAGAGGTCACTCTTACTGCCTGTTGAGCAATTGCAAGTTGCGTTGCAAAAAAGTCAATGCCCTTCACGTTGGAAGGAAGAAATACGATGCAGAAAAAAATCGTCTTGTGATTAAGAATGGCGCATAATTATATTTGAATTAATTTTACGACTTAAAATAAGATAATGTATATGTTACAGTATGTTGTAAAAACTGATCAGACAATTTAAAACAAATGTTTCCTGTATTTATAACTTAAAATAAAAATTAATCTAACTTTACAGCACTTTTTTTTGAGTAGCTGCTTAAATGTTCTCCACATTGGTAAAATTCTTTTTTAAAAAAGCCAGTAAAATAAATAATTTCGCGACTAATATAAGTTACTGCACATACATATCGACTAACAATTGTGACCAATTAATTCGTTTTAATATTTACATAATATATCAAAATCGGTAAGAAATCGTCATTGTCACGAAGGCAAGCGATATGACAATCGGTTCAAACACTATTGAGGAATCACGATAGCCTTTGTAACGTAAACAACTAACGAATTAATAGTGACAAAAGCTGGATTGGAAGTGGGTAGACGCCAACTTGTATTATTGGTTTATTTTAAACAAAAATATCATACCGGTACTTTTTTTTTATAGGTTAAGAAATTTTATAGAATTAGAAAATTGTAATGTAACAGTAAAATAGCGTTAATAAACAGGTGTTGCTCGTCTAAATTCAAAAACCACTAATCAAGTTAGGTATCATTATAACACTTTGATGACAAGTCTTTCACCAATAACTCGCGGCCGAATCACGGTTTTTCGAGCTTTTAAGTAAATTTTTTTAAACTCAAAATATACAAAATGTCAATTGAAAACCTTTTTATCTACAAAGAAAACAATGGAATGCTAAAACGTGGAGAAAACGAATTTGAAGTTAAAAGTTCAGTATAATCTCAAATAATACAAACTCAAAAACTTCGCCTCCGCTGAAGTGTTGAACAACTTCCGGTGTCTTCAATCACTTGTTATAACCGTGTTGTGATTACTAAAAACCTCGTTGAAACTTTGTTTCTTACCGTTTTCAATTCCAACAGTTGATGCAACGTGGTAGAAAGTTATGTTTTGATAATTATAATTACTAATAACTTTAATAAAAAAAGTTTTTCTTAATTCTCCCGCAGTTTGAGAAATAAACTGTAGCTAAGACGTATGCCAATTAAAATTGGATTGCATGAGCCACTTTTGGCCACTGGTTCCATCACAATCACGTAAAAGCGGAGTAGTTTGATCACTCAGATCAGATTTAGTTAAACACTTTCCCGCGTTAATGTGACGTATAGTTTGATCCTAAATATATAAAAAAAACGTGTTTTTTTTATAAGAAAAATTAAGGCAAAAATATATATTATACTTCAGCGTTATATGTCCAAGCTTGATTTCCTCCTAAATTATGGCACCTAATAAGTTTAACCGGACCGTTGGGAGGAATGGCATCTAAACAGCTGTCATCAGACATTATCTGATTACGTTTAGTATACGCGAATACCTTTGATAAAATGAAAAAATCTGTGTTATTTTAAAATCCTTCGTTTAGTATAATTTTATGTTTACCTGATTTCCTCCCAAACCGTGGCACATTCCTAAGCCAACGTTTTCGTTGCTTTTTCGACCAAGAGTATCGAGGCACATTTGAGTTTCGGAATTTTTTATCTATCGGTATGAAAACAATTAAAATAAATTAACAAAATAATACTTATCAAACTAACCTCTCCTAAATAAAAATAATCCAGAGGCATATGAGATTCAGGATATACATTTTCTAAGTACCAACGAAAACTTTTGCACTGCAATTTATCACGTAAATTTCTTCTGTAGGAAATATCTCCAACTTCCACATTTCTCGCGCCTAAAAATTAAAATGATAAACAAAGCTATCTAAACTTCTACAGAACAACACTGCATTTGCACAAAAAGATTTATAAGTTGATCAATGTGAAAAATCTACCCATCAATTTAGGTGAAAAATACCTGGACTGATGGCGTAATAAAAATGCTTCCAGTCATCCAACCACACCTCTGCCAACCGAGCGTTGTTGTGATTAACGACTCGGCTGGTTCCCCCAGGGAAAGAATAAGGGGTTGTGCGACGAAACACGTGACCCACGTGAGAACACGTAATTAGTTCCAAAGTACCACCACACATCCAAATCTAAGCGAGGAACGAGGTGAGGTAATAAGAAGACAAAGAAGAAAAAAAAAAGGTAATGAAATCGTGCAATGTGAGTGCTTCCCTGAAATTCCAAATGTTATATGTAGTTATATAAAAAATAAATTTAGAAACTTCAAGCAAGAAATAAAGAAAAATGAAAAAGTGTTAAGAATAGCAACATGCACGTTCTCATAAAATGCTTCATGCTTAATCATCTCAAAGATGCACAAGAAGTCAGAGCAAGATCAACAATAAAATCTTTCGCAAACAAAACTAAATACTATAGTGACTTTACTGCAGCAAATCACACACTGGGTGTTTTGGCAAAGCTACCTGGATTCATTTTATAGTAGAAGTCTTTCCATTCATCCAGCCAAACTTCTACTACTCGTGCATTGTTGTGCATAATTATGTTGCGAGTACCGCCGGGGAATTTGTAAGGAGAACGATCTCGGAATACATGACCGACTCTTGAGCACGGGATAATTTCCAAAGTTCCTCCGCACATCCATATCTAATTTTCAAGCAAACAAGTACAATACTTAAGCCAAACATTCATTTAAATGAAAGCTAAAATAAAAGCATTATTATACTTTTAAATCGATTCTTTTTTTACAATTGTACATAAATAACGCAAGCAACTAATTCTAATTCTAATCGTTTGAAACAGAATGTAAACAAGAAAATAAAATGCCAGCCATGATGTTCAGTTGATCTATGAACAACACTAAAAAAGCCGTTGAAAATTGTCAAGAGGTTAAAAAACCACTCAAAAAAAAACTTTCAAATGATATATTAAGTGAAAACCTACCCTGAAAGACATCTCGAGATTCTCTCCGCCCCAAATGTCCATTCCTTCGTCATATTTGCCAATCGTTTCAAAATAATCACGATCGATGGCAAATAGCCCTCCGGCCATAGTAGGCGTTCTTAAAGGCAAAGTACGATCACCGTTTCGTCGATCCATTTCCCGTTGAGGCACTCGATACCAACGAAAATTTAGCCTCCAGTTGAATCCACCCCACGTCATGTCGGACGCTGGAACATACTCGAATGTTTCGTCACTTATCACATCAATAATTGGACATACAACGCGCGTTCTAATCAAAAATAAGCAAATAAAAAATTGATTGATTTACATTAAAATATAATTTTACTTATTCTCTGCAATTCGGGCTAATAAAGGCGTTAGCCAACCATTTGTACATTCGCAGTGGGCATCTAAAAATATAAGGACTTGACCCCGCGATTTGGCAGCTCCTAAGAGACGAGCTCGAATCAACCCTGACCGATCTCCAGTACGAAAAACCTAATCAAAAATATTCATAAAAGCCATTAGTTTCAGTTCAATTTTTAATTGAGAAACTTCTTACTCTAACAGGCACTTCTAAGGAAGACATATATTCTTCTAATTTCCGACCCAAATAATCTGTCAAACACATTTCAAAGTAAGCAAAATTGCCTGTATTTATTAAAAATGTTAATAACAAAAGTTACCTTTTTCACTAGCATCGTCAACTAATATAATTTCCTCTACAAGCTCTCTGGGAGATCGGTTAATAATACTGTGTACAGTACGTAATAAAGTTGTCCACGCCTCGTTGTGGAATACTATAATTATACTAGTTTTAGGGAGTCTGTCAGCATATTCTTTAGTTTTGCATCTAAAAAAATACAACATATTATTTTTTCAAAATCCGACACAATTCATGTATTTAAAGTGAAATTTAATCAAATAAATGCAGTAGATACCAACACATTTTAGATTTAAATGGTAAGCTTATTCATTATAATTATACAGTATTAAACCCTCTCCCCCAAGTTCTTTTCTATTAAGACTAGTAAAACCCTTAATATTTTTTTAAAAAAATAAATAAAAGTATGGCAACACTAATATTATTTTAGCTGAGATTTTACTGTCGAGGGACTCATGAAAGTGCCGTGATTCTTACCCTTCTAATCTGACGTCGGGCAGAGTTCTATTCAAAGCGATCATATTGCTCGCCATTAAATTAAATTGGTTTTCCTTAAATAAAACTTTCATCTCTTGCTCTCGATTTTTCGGAATATTTACAGCCGCGCCTTTCTCTCCTGGCCAGCCGCGTGGATTGTGCCATTCACCTAATAGAAATTAAGAATTAATTAAACTAAATCAATCCATCAAGAAGTAAATAAAAGCTAAGTAAAGTAAATGTGTACTCGGCTCTCTCCAAGTAAACAGTTTGTCATCTGGATAATCGTATTTCCACTTGCTTTCCGCTTCAATCGATTGTCTCTTGAACGCCATAAATCTGGATGCCGAGTCGGACTTCTTGTTCTTATCGCATGACCAACCGCTCGGACAATCGCTGTAATACATGAGTAGCACTATATCTAGCATAAACCAGACCAGTGAGGTAGCAATCACGATCTTGCAAGTGTGGATACGCAACTTTCCGTGAAACATTTTCAGTACCGATATATTTGAACACGAGCTATAAAAAAATTAATTAGATCAACTCAATTATTTTCAGAAATAATGTTACAATTATTCATTTTACGAATAAAGATATTTTACGTACCGAAAATTAAAATTTTGCTGCTAAAAAGATGTCAAAATGTAATTAACTCAAGTCCATGACAATGACAAGCAGTTCTGTTACCAATCCATTTTTACGCTAAATCAGACGGCGACTCGGCAACAAGGACCAATGGTGAGAGTTTTGAATGATGAATAGAAAATCACAATCTGAAATAGTAAAACAGGTGCGTTAGTTGAATGAGTGACAAGCGATTAAACAATTAAATTTATTTAAATAGCTCGTCTCTCGCTACGCTTCAATGTAAATTTCGGTTTTTTTTTTATCATTATTACAAAAACACATTCCTTTGAGAGAGAGCATCAAAAGTGTGTCAACACTCCATGTGTAGTATAGTACAGAGAGCATCAAATGATCAAAATGTAAATAAAAAAATTTAATACTCTATAAAAAAAAATAATTAAAAGCTTCCACCAAAATAGAATCGAGGCACAAAAAAAACTGGCAAATAGCGGTAAACCCGGAACGTGTTGGAAAGTTTCATTTAACTTTACTAATAAAAATGTAGGCTATGTCTACCACAAGCAAATCAACTTGAATTATTAAGATAATTTAGGTGAATTAAAACAATGTTGACGATTTCTGGTTTGATAATATTTAGGTGAAACAAGATTTAGATCTTTAATGTGGTTTCTTCTCGTTATACTGGTTTTTATAATGCGTCCTGTAGAAAAACTTCATAAAAACCAATCGTCATAAAAATGTTTATGCTAAATTAAACTAATTTCGACAAGTTCTTATTCATAACACATGGCAACTAATTATAAAATCTAACTTTATAATTATTATAACGGTAAAATGATGAAAGTACCGGTTCCTTACATTACATGCACAACAAAACTTAAAAGCTAAAATTTTTAACAATTTCTTTAAAAAAAAAAAATAATAAAAACGCCAAAATAATGATTGAAATCTATCACGTAGACATTATTACAGTACTTTTGTTTACTATTTAAACCTTAACATAGATACGTCTTTGTAAAAGCAGTTTAAAAGTGGATATTGATATCAACAGTATTTATTTTCATCGTTTTTCTCATTTTTGTTTTATATAGGCAGACTATTCTAATAATACTTGAGAAAAGTGACTAATAAGATGCTAAAAAAGTTTCTAACTAAACATATTAAGTCTAGAAATAAATTTGAAAACGCCGAGCTAAATGAGTCATCGACGTCACTACGCTACTGGATGATAACAAAACTTCAGTACATGTACTCACAAACGGCACCGTAAATATATTTTTTGACGATCAAAAAAAAAAAAAACATTTTGGAAAAAAAAAATTTATTGTACAGGGTACAGCACAAGCTTCTCTATTTTCCCCACATTATATTCGGCAATCCTCCGAAATGTTTTTCTACATTTACAATTAAAAAAAACTAAAAAAGTTAATAATTTTACAGAGTACAAAAAAAAGTTTTTTCAGTTAAATAATAATAGTAAAATAATTACTTAAAAAAAAAATAATTATTATTAGTTTGCAACTTTCTAATTCTGCAATCGAAATTTTTTATAAGTCACTTCATTTACATACTGTATTTCGTCAAAAAAAAAAAACGAAAATGACCTTATGTTAAACTACATATACAGTATTTTGGGTTTAAAAAATTTCCAATAAATAAAAACGCAGCCAAATTATAGTGACTCAAAACAAAAATTTCTAAAGGTAATGAAATTTACCTACTATACATGTAGTTTAAAAAAAAAAAACTTAATTCAAATGTTGAAAAGTTAAGTAAAGTTGGCTGAATCACAAGTCAAAGTAACCAGAAGTTAAATGTAAAATAATCCACGCTTAAGAGAGCTCATAAATTTCACAAATTAGCACTGTATTACTGCAAATGGCAGGATGCATATTACTCACCAGCGTGATTTAGTGTCAGAAATAAAACTTACCAAAAATATAGATCATAAAAAAAAACTATAGAAATTGTATCTCAGTCACATTCCCTAAGCAGTAAAATTTAATTATGTGGTAGAAATGATGGAACGTACCACTTGGGATTTTAATAGAAATCCTCAATCTACATTTCGTTGGATGAGCAAACAACTTTAAGGCCAACCAACAAATTGCACGAGCAAAGCGCGCCACGTGCAACGAGGGAGAAATTGTGGTTCCGCAGTGTGGTCTGAATGATAATTAAAAATGACACCACATGTTTTATTATTATTTGAAATAATTTGTCCACACCTTCGCCTACGCCTGCAGATATCAACCGCACCCACGCCACATCGCCCCCTTTTCTCAATCCGCCGTACTCCTTACCAGGTCCTAAGCTATCTCAACTGTTTGTTATGATAATGGTATTTAACATTGCTTATGCGGATTCTCATTCAACAATGTAAATGATTCCTGTGAGAAATATTATTCGCAAAGGCGCATTCACATGTGTCAAAAGATTGAATTATTTATTCACTCATCCAATTCAAACTTCGAATCGATCGAGCAGAAAGCAGGAATCCGTGATGATGAGAAAGTTACTTAATAGGAAGAAAATTTTTAACACCATTACAGAATAATAATAATTACAGGGTATTTTAATATTGCAGTTATTCGTTTATTTCATAAAAACAAAAACATTTCCTAGCTTATTTTTATTTTCCTACATTTTTTTTATTGCATGTAATATCTCGCTTAGCGCGGTTAGCTATAGCACTGTTTGAAAATATAAAAATTTTTAAGTTTTTACTGAGCAAAATAAAGAAATTCCAAAAAATTATAACACAAAATTCCTCTTTTTTTGCCAGACAACGCTCTAAAATTTTAAGCATTTAAGACACCTTGTACACTAGGTATTGTACATTGGGAAATGGTTAAGTTAGGGTAAAATACCCATAGGTTAAGATTACGTTATTGACTGGATTTATGTTAGGTTAGGCCATGGGCGATGGCCGAAGACCGTAAATTGTGCTTATCTACACAAAATTTGTTTCTTGTAACTTTTAGAAAACACACAATAATTATGCATTTATCCAAGATAACTATTCAATTATTTACTGTACTTATATTTTTAAGAAAATGTTATTGTGAAATTTAAAAATATTGATTTATAATGCAATTAATCTACAATAACCTATCATTCTCTTATAAATTCTCCAATTTTAGTTGCAAACGAACGAATGGTGAATACTGAATAATGCGTAATAATAATTACAGCCTTCAGTTGAGCACGGGTCTAGGCGTCATATTTGCCTATAATGATGCGTCAGACATCAAATATTCGACCCCGCACAACGAAAGTGCAGGGCCGCCTTTAAATTAGCGTGTGTTAACTCGTTCGAGCAATTCGTGTGAATGAGCCTTCGTAGAGCGAGAAAAAAAAATCGGTCGCATGTTTTTGTTGTCTATAATAAGATAAAAAACTGATTTACAACTGTTTGGTACTCCAGTTTTCCTTCGGGAACCATTATTATGTAAAAGAGACAAAGATGAATGGCAGCGGATGAGAAACGCAACCTAGCGGTGCATCTTAATTAACTTAATAAAAACACTACCTATACAAATAATATTATTTATTCATAAATTTTTCCTATGCTTTTAATAATTGCAAGCATTAATTCTCGCTCACTCAAGATGAGTTCCATATAAAATGCACCATTATATTTATTTTTTGTTATGATGAAAAAACCTATATAAAGAAATTTCTGTATTTGCTTTTCGTTTAATGAAATGTCAAACCTAGATGTGAAATTTTGAAGAAGGATCTCACATTACAACGCTCATTTTCCCACTACTTTCAAAAAAACAGAGAGAAAAAAAAAAAAAAATTGAATTAGCGAGAAGAATGTAAATGAAATATCATAAATAAAAATGTAGCACGTGCAGAAGTTTACATTCCTCGGGCCCCCTAACGCGAAAAGAGCTAATTAAATTTAGCTAAAAGCGTCAACGGCACAAGTCACATACCTCATATCATACCGATCCAATTACATGTAGCTTGTGTATGCATTGCCTTATACAATAAATTTTGCCCAATTCGGCAAAAGTCAACTTTGAGGAAAACTATTTACCTCGTTCGTGTGCTGTTCATGTATACTGTATATTACATAAAAACATAAATCCAATATACATATGGGAACTATGTCTCCTGTCAAGACTTAATTTACTTCAAAAACTCTAGAGCTTAATCAAACATTAAAAGTTACTTAAACGAATTAAATTAATTAAATTTTTTTATATTAAAAAAATACTACAAATTAATATTATTACGTATAATAATGATAACGAAATGGAATACGAATAAGAAAGAATGCGTTTGCAAAAATTGACTAAATTTAAATCATTCTACTGTACTTTTTTTTAAATTAAAATAATAACAATTGAAATAAATTGACCTCAACTAATCGTCCACTTGCAAGTAATTTTTTTTTTAAATCGCAAAATTTTTAGCATCCCAAACCTCATAATAAAAACTATAGGCTCGATAAAGTTGAACGAATGTGAAAACTATCTTTTAACTACTGTCCAGGACGCTTCAGGTTTCCTTTTTATATGAATAATTTAAAAATATCTATAATATTTTTTTTTAAAAAAAAATCGTAAACAATATACGGTAGACATTTTTCATTGTTATGATCTTCCTTAAGAATTTATAAAAACCAATATTTATAGATTTTTATACATTCATTAGCATTGCATTAATAAAAAAAATAATACCGTAATTAATCATTGCAATACTGTATTAGAAAACATCAATAAATTCTTGCAAAGATTTTTGGCTTGTTATATAAGTTTTAAAGATTAAAAATTCTAAATTAATGATGCAGTCTTAAGACATTCTTTAAATACCGGTATAATATTTTTCTTTTTAACGATCAATATAATTTTTTTTTTGGTGGATAGCAATTTAAAAATCTACAAAAAAATACTTACTCTTTGAAGAAAAAAATCACCAGATTTCGAGATGATACACCCAAAAAATTAAATTTTTTCTCACATTTTCAAATACGAATGCGAAGATAAAGATTTAAAATCCACTCGAACACAATTTAATATCCTTCACCGCTCTCTTACTGTTTCTAAAAGAACAAATCCACGTTGCGCCAAATATGCTCTGTTTTAAAACAAATAAATTAATGTGTGACATTCTATATCTTTAATAAATTAAGTAAACATATGAATGCGTCAAATTGAATATGATTTAACTCCAGTTTCGTACGTGTTCAAGTCGTAAATTATCATAAATACCATTAACTGTGCTAGTTCGCGTGTCAATTTCTAGTCATAATTCGATAAACGTCAAAAATAAATATGACAAATAAAAATGCTATTTACAGTATTTCGAAAATCACATAAATAACTTGATAAAACATGTTCTTTTTTGTTTTTCGTTATTATTTCAGTACAGTATTTTTTATTTCTCTCGTTTTGGGTGTTCGTAAAAGTGCAAATACGGTAAAAAAAAAATGTACATCGCCAACTCAGCCGAATACACAATAGATGCAGTGTAATAATGGTCGTGTATTGACTTTCGGCGCGCACAATGCCTGACGGCTACTCAATTGGAAACTAACTTTTGCAGTTTTACCCATGAAAAAAAAAAAAAAGACTGAAGTGTATATATTACAGTGGTATCGGAATGGGATTCGGTGCATCAGGTCGACGAAGCGCCAACCTATCCGCTCATTCGAGCGTTTACACATTAATTTATAGCTTTCTATTGCTCGCCACTGTGTTTACCAGATAACATGTTTACGCTTGGACGTGAACTACCAGTTGATTTTTAGCCAGGCGGAAAATAGCTTCTTCTATCCTACATTTCTTAGAAATACTTTTGAAAAATAACATTCCCGAAAGAAAAAGAAGAAAAAAGTACACAGAGAGAACAAGATAAAAAAAAAAAAAAACATTCAATAAATTCAGGTCAAATAAAATTATTTCTCACGTAACCTATAAAAAAATACTTAAAACTGCAAGTTAAAAAAAAAAAACCGACATTCAGGAATTTGAAACACCTAAGCGATGACCACGAGATTGCATTCCTCCTTTCCCCTCAAATGTAGCCTATTTGAAACGCATCAACGTAAAATTAAATCGCTTTTCTAAAGTCCACCAACCTAAAATTAAAGTACATGCACTAATATTACGCTATTGTAAAACAATATTTTATCCGAATAAATACATTTGTATAAACCAAAAATGAGTTCATTAAATATTAATAACAGAAAAAATAAAACAACTTTTTTAAAAAAAATGTTACTGACATCAAAACAGAAAAATAAATTACACGATGCAATCCATAGGAGGAACCACCATCTGGTACATCCCTAGTAACCAGATTTAAACATTAGGTACTAGTTTTCAACATAGCCGCCAGGATTAATCGTTAACCATCAATTTTAAAATTGTGTCAAATTTAAGTTTGATTACAAACTGCACATCAAAAATAAAATAATTTAAAAATAAAAATTATTTCGTAAACTAATTTTTTAAAAAAAAAAAAGAAAAAAAAAATTAGTTGATTTTAATTGAAAAATATATTGTGAAGCGAGTTCCCGGAAAAATGCTTTCCCCGAGCATTGTCAATCACTGCGAAAGAAGTCAAAACACAAAAGAACGTAATAAACAATTAATAGGAAATATAATAAGTGTCCCGCAAATGTTCCAATAAAGTGGTTTATCGTTACCTGTGATGCGTGCGGTAAGTTTTATAACACGTGTGTCGAAGCAATAAAGCAAAAGTCACGGCCGAGCACACCAATAGTCAACAGCAGAGCCAAAATTCCACTCGGGAAGCTTTATGGTAAATAAATAAACAGGTTGAGGAGAGAGGGAGAAGGATGGGAGAGGAAAGAGAGCAATATAAAAATCATTCACAGCCTGTCACCGGAAGTAGCTTTCTCTCTCTCTCTCTCTCTTTCGGTTGAGTCAAGGGGGAGAGGAAATTTGCTCTTCAAATAGAAATGCACCGTCAAGTAGTCGTAACAATTATTATTAATAGACGTATCATTACGTCGAAGCTTGTAATTAAGTCCGAGTCTGTGTATGTTCGTCCTCTTAATTGCTTCCATCAATCCCTCGCTCATCAAGCCGGAAGCACGCAACGTCCGCCGCTTTTTCATTACAAAATAAGCGAAAGTTCTTATTAGCGCGAAGCGTTTAGGGTGAAAATTTTCTATCGTGAACACCGACTTTTATCAAAAAATTATATCAAGGCCCAAATCAATACAATACAAAACACAATCGCATATTTTAAAAATAAATTCCGATATTAAACTTTATGCTTAAGAGATTCTAAAGCCCCATCGATTCTAAGAGCCCTCTCAACTTCCTAATTAAAAAATAAAAAAAAAACTCCATTCATTCTAATGCACTCGTAAAACACCCGTGATTCTAAGAATTTTAACTTGTTAATTAATTTTATCAAGTCAATAAACCAAATTCAACATCCTCTCTCACCCGCGCACAAAAATCTAATTTTAAAACAAAAAACTTCAGCAAAATTGTCAATATATTTTTCATACGTAGAAAAAAAAAGAAAAGTAACGATTTCTACAGTACATGTAGTTAGCAGAAACTTATTTTCATGTAGACTACTTATTTTCGCCGAGATATTAAATTTAAAATATTTTAAGCGGGCTTCCGGCTTTATCATCTCATTAATATGATTGCACAAAATAGTACAGAGTATAGTACACTGTATAGTACATGTATTCTATATTCCCACGCAAATTAATCATCTAATAGTACGTACGGGTAGGCTAATGGCGACGTCTAATCAAATCACCCGAGTAAATATTCATAAAAATTATCGTCTGCATTTTATCTCCTTCCAAATTGAATTAACGGTAAATATGTCTTAAAATAGTAATAAACGTAGGGGGATGGGGGAAATGGAATCGGAGTCTGGTTGTTATGACGAAAACAACCCACGTGTCACGATCGGATCAGGTCAACGTCTCCAAGGTGACATTTTTATATACTAGGAAGAAACATCCTCAAGAAAAATCCTTTCAAATGTGAATTACGCTATCGAATGCAATGCGCCAAAAACTCACTTGAAAAAACTAAATTACCGTACTATTAGATAGTTTCTTTTTTTTTTTATTTTTTATTGCAAGAGTTACAAGTATGTTGAGGTCCTATGTTCCGCAGCCACTCCCACGCTGAAGACCAATTCTGATAAAAGATTTGCGTGCAAATAAAGAGGAAATGGACCAAGTAGACGCGTGTGCTGAGAAGCTTCCAACACGTATTTTACATAATTTAAACATTCTTTATTTTTGCAAACCAAAACAGAAATCCCTAAGGGTGGTCTTGGTTGCAAGTTGAAAAAACGCATTGAATTGATTCACTTTGAACAAAAATCAATTTGCTGGATTTTCACAATGCCATATTGTCCGCGTGTGACGCGCATAATTAAGTAATATTATTCCTCCTCAACCGCCTCCTACCGTTTTCGCTCTCATAAATCAGTTTGTATTGTAAGAAATACAAATTGAAGAGCATTCCAATTCGAGAAATAGATTATTCTGGAGAATAATTCCGGACGTGACTAGGCTTATAAAATTCTCAAGTTAGAAAACACAGCCACAATAAAAATAAATTGAATATCAGTGCTTGAATGACTTTAATATATAAAAAAAAAAAAATTCATGTACGGTACGTCACAATTCATGAATAATTTTTCTAAAATTTGTCCAAAATTAATCAACTAAAATTTAAAGTTATAAGTCATGAGTCCGAGCCATTAAGAGAATTCTAGGTGCATTTAATTATCGTCAAATTTACATACCGGTATGCTAACTCCTGCAAATACTATACTGTAAGTGCGGTAATAATAGTTTTTATAAAAAAAAAAAAACTTAGGAAAACTAGTTTAGCCGGCAAAACCGATGTTTCCGGTAATACGCTGGTGTATATTACAAAATTATATGCTACGTGTCCAAAACTAGATAAGGTGATGTACGGTATACAGTAGTGTCACTGCTATAATAAACAAGGTGTTTCATTATGGAAGTCTATTGTGCAAAACGTAATACCGGGTAAGGTAAATAATTGAATGTTTGTCAAATAAATACTGCGTTATAGTATTTTTTAACATTTCAAAATGTACAGTACATGTACATGTACTGTATATTAAGTAAATTCAAACTTTCACTTTTCAAAATACAGTAGTTACCTGCCAAGAATTACAAGAGATTGAATTTGTCCAAATTTTTTGCTCGGTTGCAATAAAAATGTAAATGCCGGTACATACAATGTGTACGTTAATAAAATTGTTTTTATTTACAATGTAGATAATATTGCAACTGTTGTAATTGTTTTAAAAACCATAAAAATGTATGCTTTAAAATACGTTTTAAGCCGTAATTATTCACATTTTTAAGGCAAACCAACCTGCAATTTTAGAGATATTCAACCTTTGTATCCATGGCGTATCAAATTTCTTTTTACATTAACTTTTAAGATCATTGATAAAATCTGCTCCTGAGTATTACCAAATAAAACTAAAAATTGAAATTTGCTGTGCATTTTTAAATTTAAAATAAAAAGAGGCACGTTTCAATTAAGCTAAAACTAAAGCTTATTAACTTTCAAATACAGTAGTTGATTTTTATAGAAATGAAAACACTGATCAATAGAGCAGTAGCCACTCCGGCATTTTGACCTTAAAACTTTTTTTTTTTTTAAATCAAAATTTATTAAGCGTATTATAGGTAAATGGTTAGGTGCATCAGTTTTGCAAAATTATTAAAAACTTAGTTAAGGATTAAATTCATTTTGCTAGTCACTATTTAAAAATCGCATTAACGCCTAACCATATTAGATTCGTTCGTTGAAAATTAGCCTACTATACTGTGTACTAGCAATCCCTTTAGCAAGGATTGCATTGTCAGATTTAAACAATAACTACAACAATACGCTTAAAAACGACCTACTTTTTGTTTCTTTAAAAATCTGTTTTAATAAGAAAATAAAAAGAATTTACTTAACCCTCGCCAAAAAAATATTTGAACATAGGGATTTTAAGATGGGGATTGTTAACATCTTCAAAAATAAAAATTTCTCTAATAAATTGTCAATGTTTTTCATTTCTACCGCATCATATTCTCATCTTGGGCAGTCACAGTACACTACCATAAAATTTCCCCGAAAATGCTGGAGAAGCATAGAGGCACTGGTAATTAATCAAAAAGAAGTTCAATTATGATGTTCAATGCAGTTTAATATGCAGGTGGAAGTGTAATAAATTTGGTGCACCATAAGCTAAAATTTCGAAGCAACTTTATTCAGTATGACAGTCGCGCTGGAGTCATGTAGCTCAAGGTAAGACTCAAGCCATTAGTTTAAAAAGAATCAGCTGAAGTGCTTTCCTATGACGTCTTTACACAGTCAAACAGACAGAATTACAATCTTATTTTATCGATAGAGATTGAAAACACGAAAACGAATTTTTCCAAGTGTCTGTTTGTTGCTATCAAACTATAGGTAAAAGACTTTCGGATTTAAAAACTCAAAAAAGTGGCTTAGTACGATCGATAAGGCTCTCAAATTTAACACCAGGCGAGTGCAACATAAAACAGTGTCCGCTGGAGACTCACTTCCGTTTAAATAGCCTGCAGTGACGTTATAAATCTTCAATTTGCGACGCTAATGGAAGCTAGAAAAATGGTCTTGTTGTTAAGATGGAAAAAAAAAATCGCATCCTTTATATTACAATTCATCAAAGTCTGTTTTTTTTTTTTGATATCTCGAAGCAAAAACCATAGCGAGGATGTGATCTAATCCAGTATTTTGTTTCTCCCCAGGAAAAATAAACCCCTTACCGAAAATGTACTGTAATCCTGTCATCCATATAAAAAAACTACCGGTAGCAAAAATATTGGCGATATGATCGGATAAAAGCGATCTTAATCACATTTGAAATCGATTTCCGGAGCGATAAAGTTATGACGCGGGGCTTTGGTTTGGTCGCCGCGGATAATTGTTATTAGAAAGCGTGAGCCCTGGTAAATTGAGCATTAGAAGGACGACGACGACGAGAACTGCGTGACGACCATTTCCCGCTTAATAGAGTAAAACGGCATTTCATAAATAATTCAAACGTCCCTCGTTTTTAACTCTCACTAGCGCGCCTTGCAAATCAACAGTCGAATCTAAAAACGGTTTTGTTTTCCAGATTAAACGTCGTTATAAATAAAAATAACAATCACAAAAAAAAAAAAAAATGTATAAAACAACAAAAAAAAAAAACAATTCCATATACAGTATAGTAATTCGCGAAGGCGAATTTGCATAAAAATTATTATCATCAACGGAAAGTTACACATAGCCATTTACATTTAAATGTCATATCAATATTCCACTCTGTTGATAGTCACGTACTGTAACGTCACATACGTGTTATTAGCTTTTCAAAACAGTTGAAAAACAAATAATTTTATTGCTCAACTTGTTTTCTTAAATTAGAAAAAAAAATTTGTTTTTGTTTTGAAAATAATATTGATCGCAGTTTTGCAACAAAAAATGAAGTTGTTGCAAGAGCATCCATTGTAAGTAAACTTATTCATTTCCGATCTATCGGAAATATCCGGCATTCATCAACTACGTCAACATCATTTTTTAACTAAATAATGTATATTAATAACTTACTAAACAGTATAGTAATTGCAAGATGCAGTTTTTCTTCGCCGCGGAATGAAATTTAAGAGCGCCACTATTGCGAAGCGCCATTATTGCGGGAGTCTACTGTACTACAATAATGCATGTACTATACTACTACGGTACGTATTATACACAGTATTATATGCAGTAGGTCTATTTCTCTCGCCTGTAAATTTAAATTATTGCAACAGACTGTAACTCACATTGAATGTAAAATTCAAGGCCTCAAAAACATAATACATGTACTGTACACTGTATTTCAAAATTCAATTTTCAACTTTAAAATGAATTGAGAATATAACAACTCCATTTGAATAAGTTAATAATAATTTTAAACGAATAATAATTATTAAACCCATTTCCGTATCTTTTTTTCGCGCATTTTTGTTAAAATTGAAATTGATGTCAAATTAAATTTGACAATTGCTTTATTACTACAGTATATTATTTAAATGATGAAAAAACGTTTAAAATAAGCCGGAAGTTGTTTTACAACACTCGAGTACACATTACATAAAAACTCGTAATCTCGAGAAAGACGTAGAACGTCTTTCCTCAAGAACTTGACCCACTATTTAAAAAACAACAACCGCAAGAAAAACGAATGAAATGAGGTTAATGAAAGATCTTAGAAAATCTTTTTTTTTTTTCTTTTTTTGTCATTATCTTTTCTTTTTTCCCCGAGAAGAGCTAAAAACTTTCTAACAGTTTCTAAAACTTAAAATCTCAAATATATACCAAACCAAAATAAGCCAAATAAGAAACAGACGATTACGCTTACCATAAATTAACCGTACGGTACCTTTTATTTACTTTAATTAAATTAAAAAGATTATGTAAATTTTTGGTGTTTCATTCCTCTCTTCCTATAGAAAAAATAAAGATTAACACAAAAGAGGCTTTTGGTCCTTTTTTTTCTCATACAATTAATTACTGTAAGTTACAAACTTAATCACCTACAGTATTTTTAAAAATAAAAGTGCTGTTACAGTTTTCCTGAGACACTTTTCCTCCAACAGCCTTTTAACTGTTTTGAATAAAAGTTTGATATCGGTACTCTACAGGTCCGTTGTTGCTAACCGCACCATATCCGCAGTTATCAACAGCATGTATAGCTTTAACAAATTTATTATTGTTCTATACGGTACAGTGTAATTTAATAAGCCCAAGTGGAAGCAAAATTTTATAAAATTCTTCCCAAGTTATTTTCCTTAGGCTTTTATATTTAAATGGTGAGTTCAATGTTTTTCTTGCTAACTAAAACCAAAAATATGTTGAAATGCGTTTAGAAATGTACAGGTGTAGAATATGATCTACAGTATTCAAGTTTTACCCTTTTTGTGCTTTGAAATGTGATTCTGCCCAGCTTCTGGGCTTGTGAACATTCTAGGATTCGGCGTAAGACGAGAGCATAACTGGAATTCAATTCGCTTCAAATGAGCTGACTTTTTAAACTTTTTTAATTTAGTCATGTAATACCGTATCTTACTTCAAATTATTGCCAATATCCAGTTTCAAAAATTACGAGAAATAATAATAAATAAAAAAAAAAATTTTTTAGACAAATTCCGAGACTCGAAATACGAATAAAATTATAAATAACGCTATTGCTTTTTAATGCTTCGATATTAATAAATTTCACTTAGCTTAAACTTCGTTAAAGTTGACCCTAGCTTTTGACAAATACTTTATACATAACAGTACCCGCTTATGGGGTTTAATTATTTACTTTATGGTAATATTTTAAACAATAAAAAGATTTAAAATGTTAAAATCATAAAAATAGTAGGCTACCGATATATTTTTTTTTTAAACTAATGTATTTGAAAACCATTAAATTTTAGTTGGTCTTAACGCTGGTCTCGGCACCGAGATTTCACTGTGCTAATAATGAATCTATCTACAAGTCACTATAACTGCGGTAACATTAACATTGTAAATCCTATTAAATTCACAAAAATCACATTTTTCATCATTTTAATAAAATCAGAAAGTAATTTCGCATGAAAGTAATTTTGCGAACATGAGAGAAAATTTGTTGCAATTATTTTATGAATTTTCTTTCCAAAATTAATAATTATTACCTATACTCGTAACTATACATGTATAATAAGAGCCAGCGTTGCAAAAAACCTGTCATATTATTTTTTTTTACACAAAACAGAATCTTTAAAATAGGACGATGTTATCCATCCACCTGCAACGATGAACAATCATTTTTTTTTTATCATTGCAGCAAATCAAAATTCGATTAACGATTTCGAAGGTGAAAGTGTACCGTACGGTATATGAAAGTGTGACATGAGAGAATCTGATCGATTGACCCTCTTATTCTATTTCTTCGAAAATAACAATCAAATCTTGGATTCTCGCTGATGAGGTTGACATAACGAAGCGTTAAGAGAAGATTTGAATTGACGATACCATCCACGCCAACCCAAGAGGAAGAAGAAAGCAATGTCTTCACACGCAACATTTTTCTTATCGATGCCCTACTATAAGCGTCTTGGTCCGTTTTTCTTTGTCCCAAACTCATTTTTTTTAAAATTATAAATGTAAAAAGATTCACAAATCTATTAAGACAAAATTAATTGTTTTTTTCCCCCCCCCATTTTATGTCTCCGGTCACCCTAACTTCGCCGTTTTTCACGCCGAATTACGCCTAGATAACGCAAATGACGCGTACGTATGCGCGCGTAGGAGATAAGGAGCGCCGATGACGTCATATACCCCCTCACCCAAACTAACCATTAACGAGCTAGAAAATAATATTTCACTTTTATCTTCTTCAAGGAAATTTCCTTCGATTTATACTATTTTTACCAAAGCAATTGAATTCGCACAATGATGTCACTAATGATTCTCAGAAGAAAAAAAATCACACGAGAAAAATCCGTTAAAAAGTAATAAAAAAAAAAGTTGCTTATTTAAATAAAAATAAGATTTCAACGCTATTCATATTCACAAAAAGATAAAAACCAAAAAAATAAAAATAAAATAAATAAATAACAAAAAAAAAAAACTAAAATCAAAAACAATTTATTTAAAATAAAAATTTTCTTAGAATTAAATTATTTTTAAAACTTTCCTATACAGACCAGTTTGCCAATACAGAAAATTATTTTTTAATCATTTAAAATTGCTAGTTGTCAAGATTACAGTACTGTACAGTACCGGAATTTTCCGGAATTTTGCCTGCCGAGAAATACTGTAATTTCTATCTCTTGATTTTTCTTTTTTAAAAACAATTTTTTAATGTCGGTAAAAAATTCAATTTTTATGCTTAATTTTTGTTAACATTTTTAATCTTCAAGAACTATCACGACCATTTTTTTCAAACTTGAGTTTAAAACTTCGGTTTTTTTCTTCTCCTTCAGGAAATTGCTCATCTCCCAATACGACCCAAACCAATTTCATTAAAACGGAAATTGAGATCCCTCAAGAGTTTCCTCTTAACAATAAGTACAGTTTCGTTAAAAAAAAAAAAAAGAAGAAGTTCTTTTATTAGAACAATGCTCGACTAAGTTATGCTAATACAAACTGAAACTGAGTGCCCGAAACCTCCATGGAGCTTTTGGTCCAGCCTGCAATTCGGAATTGGAAATGTGGCCGCAGGTGTACACAAAAAAGTTGTAGCAAAAAAATTCCTTTAATTCCAAAACTGAATGCTTTTACCTCGTCTCGTCTTACCCTTCCTTTTCTAATCCCTTTCATTTCCTAACCCCCCCCCCCCTCCTTAAAGAATTCCGATTGCTTTTCATTTTTAATGAGCCGTAGCAAGAAGCACTTGCGTAGTACACAAAGTGCATTGAACAAAGTAGAACTACGAAAATTTCATTAAGCTGAAAGCACTAATTAAATATAAACTGTAGCCTACTACAAGAAAGATATGATTACTTTTGGCTAGAAAATTTAGCGTATCGGGTACTGGATTTCGTTTAGTAAACTTCTCGTAATGCACTTAACATAAAATCAAGCACTCGCGCTATGCATGCAATTAAAAGGCCTTAAAAAATCTTCTTGCGTTAACTGTAATTCGGTCTCTCAATTCCGAGAAATTATGTGCAATGAGTAGATGAAGTGATGAATAGTGGTTACGTACGTAAGAAGCCGCATGAATGGAGCTTATTAGGGACATACTCCTCCTCTTAAAACTGTTCGGCTTTCAAAGGCTTCTTCCTCCCATCAAACTGCGATTTTTCACACCACTTTCACACATTAAAAGAATATTTTTCGTTTTCGATGCACTTTCAAAATCATCGCGTCGTTATTTAGCACCGATTTGAATTATTTTTGTTACAATATTATGATACAATTCGCTAAGACCGCAGTATATTTCGAATATTAACAATAACCTATGCTATAGCTGTTACGCAGTTATCATTATTGCTGTATTATTATGTCAGTTCGTTCTGTTTTGGCAAGAAATCAAAAAAGGTTTTTAAGAAACTTTTATTAACTCTTATAAATCTAAAAAGTAATTCAACCCAATTTTTTAAATTAAAATTAGCGGAAAGAGAAAATCTACCAGTAGAAAATAGTAATGCAATAAGGTATCCTGCATACTTACATAGCTTTCTATGGTAAACCGTTTTTCACTTTAGAGTCCTGTTATTTGGAAACAAATTTAGAACCAGAAGCGAGATCTGAATGTACCATAAATCAATTTTGAGTTGTATACGCTTCACTAAAAGTGAAAAATGCTGTTTTCAAAACTTGTGTCATTATAAAAAATAGTATTTTGAAATTTAATTTACAGTTTTGCGTCACTTTAAACAATTTTTTTTGCACTGTGTAACAAAAACAATTTTATTTCATGTATATAAAATAAAATAGCTGATCTCGCTAACGATTTAAAAAGAATATACAGTATTCCAAAACTTTCTAAAAAAAAATGAAGATATAAAAATAATTACTTTTAATTCTCAGGTACAAAAAATTCTCAGCAAAAAAAAAAAAAAAATTGCTAATTCTCAGCAAATATCGAAACTACATAAAAACCTTGAATCAAATCAAATAAAATGATCGTATATTTAAACAATAAACTACGAATCAATTGGCTTAAACCAAAAACCTTGCGCAAAAAACTATAAATAATAATAATTATGATTAGGCCATTAATTTATGAAAACTTCGTTAGTCTACTGTAGGCCTATGCTTTCTTTATAATCATCGATATTTCAAAACCATTTTATAAAACTACAGTTACGTCACAATAGCATTTCAGTTTACAAGGCGCTTATGTTAAAAACCAACCAGTACTAAAAAATTCAAATAGCTTCCCACAACTTAATTTTAATAACAATGACGTAATCGTGCATGTGGCTTTAAATTAAAATAAATTTCAAAAGGTTTTGTTGCTGCTAAATTAAAAAATATTAAAATACTAATTCTTGTTTGGGAAAATCTAATATCATAAAATAAAATGTAAATTACTTTGATGCGACCGAAACTTTAAATCAAGATTACTCAATAAGCGATTGATTTATGTTTTGTGTGAAAAAAATAAAATAAAATAAACAACCTAAAACAATTTAAAAATACTTTATGAAAGTAAATTAAAAATTATTATACCGTACCGTATAATGTTATTTTTAAATATATAGGGGCATTTTTAAATATAAAGGTTTTTTTACATTTATTTTCGTAAAGTAATTTTTTTTCCTTTTTCTTTACCAATAAATTACCATTAACGTTCTTGGTAAACGTAAATTCAAATTAAACTGAAACAAAAATTGCTCAGATTCGTGTCATTATGTATAATAATCGTTGCCCATAAATTTCAATTTTTAAGAAAAACTTAAAACATAAAAAAAAAATAAAACAAGGATAAGTTAAGTTAATGGTATAATGTTTGTAGAGTTTAAAAAGCGGGAAGATGTCGGGTGGATGACCAGCTATTTAATTTCAATGAAATTTAACGTGTACGTGTCAAAAAGAGTGAGTGGCGCTGCACCTGCGCTTTAACCTGAAAAGTAGCAGGGACGCTGCCTGGTCACGTCATTCGTTCGGTGAAGAAGTTCCAGGCGAGAGTAATAAACGTGTGGCAAAGAGGTCGCTCATTTCCATATTAAAAAAGTGAAGAAAAAAAAAAAAAACGAGCGCACATAAACTAATTAACACAAACCATTTTTTTTTCTTCAATAAAAAAAAAAATAGACTATAATAATTTCCACCAATCATTCGCTTACTGTATACAGTAAAAACCGGTTATAGTGCGATTCAAGGGACCAAAGAAAAATCGCACTATAAGCGGGATCGCATTATATA
>JAQGAZ010001612.1:0-26640 GCA_034692225.1 Polydesmus complanatus
TATTTTGTATTTCTTTCCGAAAGCGAATTATAAAACGGTCATTTTAAACTTTCAATGCTTTAACACTGTTTTTGAAAAAAGAATTAGAAATGAAATAAACTTTTAACATTGATACAATAGTAACACTCTTTGAATTTATAAAACCAAAAAAAAAAAAGTATTTTTTTAATGGTATAACGTACTGCATTTTATTAAAAAAAAAATTAATGGATTTTAAATTCGGTTAAACATTTTTTACCGAAATTTAACTCCACCAAATATGTTTGCATCGCCAACTACCGAATTGTTAAGCCACCGAATATTTCCGACTTTACAGTAATACGTTTTAAATTGATTTCGTAATAAAAGTGTTCATCCCCTTGAAATTTGTAACCTATGTTATGCCTTCGTAACCGTTATTTTGCAACCTATGTTAACAAACTACACTGTACTGCAAAATTAATTACAACATAATATTAAAATACGATTGCCTCATGCTAACTTATTTGAAATATTTTGTATTTCAGTTAGTATTTATAAGATTTCATAATCTACATAATTAATCCTAATTTATAATTGTAGAGATAAGAATACGAAAAAATCCGAAAATTAAAATACTCACGCACATGAAATTGTTTTTTTTTTTAGCTTAGCTCACAGTGATAATAATTTCTTTTAGTATTGCGCGAGACTAGTCGTGGTCAATAACACCGTTAGAAGCAAGCTAGTCAAAACAGTTTAGTGAAACGAACGTCCCTTAACGATTGAATCGTGTAAGATTGATAGGTTATCGAAAAGAGATGCAAAAGATTTATATAGATTTGTCAGCCACACTTGAATGATAAATATTCGTAAATCAGGTAGATGACCTTTGGAGGAAAGGAAATAGAACACAAATCCATCACCCCTCTATTTGAAAGGGGTCCCATTCCCCAAAAAACCTCAAATCTTAAAGTAATACTGTACTAGTATTCCAAATTTAATTAAAAAAAAACAATTACGTGGCTTACGTGCTCCTGTCATAGGCTCCTGCGTACATGTTCCAAAAACACCTTTTTAGCACGTTTTTCAAATTAAAAATGGTAGATATCAATCATAGTATTGATTGATAAATAAACATAAGACACAAGCAAATTATGAAAACACACGAAGTAATAACTTTGGCACTCTTTGGGGGGACGTAGAAATAAAAAAAACTTTTTGAAAAACGCGATCCATTTCACATGAACCGATGCGGTAAGTGAAATTTTAAACCAAAATTTTAAAAAAATTAATCAAGTTTTTTAAAAACATTATCATTGGTTTATCAAGAATTTAGCGCTCCCCTGACTACTTGGCAATTACCCTGTTGCCATGGTACTTTCAAATGGAAGATGATCCAATCAAACATTTCACAAAATTAAAAATGCAGTACAGTATATAAAAAAGATATAATTGTATAATTTACAATTTAAAAAATTTGCTCAATTGGAGTCATGGTAAATGTGCTTTTAAAATAAAATTTAATTTTGAACATGGCTGAATTTATAATTAGCATTGAAAAAACTTATTTAATTACACTATTTCAAATAGAATAAAAATTTGTTTTCAATATAAAAAAAAATGCCCAATTATTATCTCTTCTGAGCAATTAGTTATTCAAATAATTTACTTAAAAAAGGTACCTTCGCAGTGAAAATCGATATACCGTATAAGTACGAGCATCAAATGGTGACGATAATCAAAAATTTAAGAGAAAGACGTCTTATTTTCCCCACATATCTTCCTTCTCTCCCACCCTTAACTCAGTCTCTCTCTCGCTCAGTTTTCGACTGAAAGTGGAAATTAAATTGGAAGTTTGAAAATTGGAATATCCGTCATCAAAATTCTTTTCTCTCTCATTTCGTTCCAGTTGAAAATTTTTATGACCTTCCGTTCAAATCGATTGGGCCGAGCGGCTATTCCTTTCAATACCCACCCCACCCCCCGGCTTCCTTCATCATCTCCACCTCCTCCCTATTCCACTCCATCAAATCTTATATCTGACCTTCCTCATCGATCAGATCACCTTAGCTCAGTTGAGCTCAACTCGGCTCGGCTTTATTGATCACCCAAAGAAGAAAAAGCAAAAACCTGAGCGAGCCGAGCTAAATTTCAAGAAGCAAGAAGAAGAAAGTCGAGGGGAGAAAATGAGAGATTTTTCAAGTAAGTTAGAGATCACGTGATCATCTCTCGTTGCATAACGTAGCCTTTCGTTTCACGTGAGATGACGCAACTAACTGATGGAGCATAGAGAAAGAGAGAGAGATAAGAGAAAGGGAGACGAAAAAAAAAAAAAGATGATCATCTTCCAACAACCAATTAATTCTATTTTTATTGGCATATAAAAAAATGTGTTCCACTCTCGCCGGCTTTTCTTACGTTCCCCCATAAGTACGTAGTGGGTAAAGAATGAGAAAGAAGGAAGGTACCGGTGGGTGAAATTAGTCGAAAGCATCAAAACCAAGTAAAAAAGAAATTATGTCATTACAAAAATGTCATTTCTTAAAAAGTGATAAAAATAAATTACCGTTAGTTATTGAAAAAGATAACTTACGTAACGCTCCTCCTTTAACGCGATTTCGTTAATACCGGAAGCTCACGTAATAAAAAAATTATTTTTATGCGTTTAGCGTAAGGTGCGTACCGGTATTTAAAATAATAGACTGTTTAAATAAATAAATAAAAAAAAAAAAAAAAGAAAGAGAAGGAGGAGAGGAAAAAAAATTGAATTCACTTGGCGTTTGATTAAGTTTTGAGATGCAAATGATGATGTGATCGCGTGTTTAGCAGCTCCCCCTAACGGGAGGTTGGTCGGATAGTTAAAGACAATGGCATTTGCGTGACCAAACAAAGTTATCTCAAACGTTTTGTTTACATTAAGTGCCGCGAGGGGAGCCTCTCGGTTCTCTCATCTTCCAAAGCTACTAAATAAAATGGCGAATCTTTTGACCCTTTTTGTACATGCCCTACAGTCAACGCCATCTTTAATTGCCTATTTTCCTTATACAAAGAAATTATAGTCGGAGCAAAAGACACGAATGGGATCGATTTACTTAACTTTATTCAGTCGGCCAGTCTATTGGTCGCTCGGTGGTCAACTAAAACGCTTCTTCGCCTACACCGTGACTGATAACGTTCAAATAGAGGGAGAATGTTGAGTGAGTGAGCGAGAGAGAAGGGGGAGCCATTAAGAAGATTACTTCCACATCTACACATAGAACGTATATTTTTCGACATAGAAACCTAACCTGAACGTGTTATTTGACGTTTATATATATAAAAAAATATATATATTATACAGTATATAAGCTTATTTTAAGCTCGTTTCACACTATAACCATTATCATTATTACGTCGTTAACAATTACAATTGTCTTTATCAACTTCTTATTGCGTTCTATTTCATTCATATTAATTAAAAACGAATTGTGGGAAAGGGGAAATGAAGATCGAGGAGCTTTAGCGTCACTTCTAAATCTTCTTAACCCTTCACGCGACAAACTGACCCCTAACGCTAGTCTTTGGAATTACGCGCGGAGGATCAGTTGCAAAATAGTAACGTCTCGACCTATCATATTAAGAGAAATTTATCATGAGACGAGTGATGCGAAAAATAAGTTCAAACTTTCAATGTAATAACAACGACAACATCCCAATCTTAAACACAATAACTTGTACTTATTTTTCATTTTTTTTTTTTTTTTTCAAGAAAAAAAAAATGAGTAATAGATTCGCTGCAATCTCGTGTTATTCTCAAACGAAAAATTGTAAAATCAATAATGTAAACGCAAAAACGTTCAATGTCGCTAACGTCTTTTCTAAACACAATCACTGAGTTAAAAACAAAGGGTAGATTTAATCAAATTTTAATATTTACTCTAAAATTTATAATAAAAAAAATTTTGAATTCGGTAAACAATCCAGGATGACATAATGGGAATTTTTTATAGTGAATATTCTTAACTCACAAATACCGGTATTTAAAAAAATACGTAACAACTAAAAAATTAATATCGTAATTGCACATTTTTTAAATTTAATTTTAAAAAAATGTTCCGTGTATTTTAAATACCAGCATAATTTGACAATAAAATTAATACTTGTATTAAAAGTGGTAAAAAAAGCGATTTTTTAAAAACTACATTTAAATTTCTTACAGTACTTTGTTAATTTCAAGACAATTTTTATAAGTTTTGTGCAAAAAGTTCTGAAATAATTTACAACAAAGTTGACTACATAATTTGTTTATATCATATAAAATGAAATGTTGATATCCGATTTTTTTCCATTACGACCTACAGCCGCAATTCGCTACATAATTTTTATATTTATTTTACGAGTGATTTAAAAAAATAAAAATAGTAGCAGTCAATTAGAAACTTCCTTTTTATATAAAATGCATCACGAAACCGCTACAGGAAACACAGCCGTTGTTCAATCACGAGATGAAATAGAACCCATCTTGGTTTTCGCATGAATAAAGCAGACAAGAGTAAATGAAGCAGTCATATTGCTTTTAAGAACTTATACTTAAAAGCCACAAATACATTTTTTTCGTCAATATATATTTTTTAATATAGAATGACGTCAAAGCAATAAAACCTTTATTGCAAACTTTTTTTTTTTTTTTTTTAAAAAAAAGTAGAATAAAGGAAATAAAAGCATCGAAAAATCTTTCCTTTTTTTTATTAGTCCATTAAAACAACCCGAATGAATTACTTTTTCTGGTAAAGTTTCAGCAAAGCAAATGAACTCTGTAAACTAAACATAAATCTCCATAACAAGCACATTTAATTAATAATTTCATCTAGTAAATTCCAATAATTGCTTTAGCGGAATTACCCTTCTTGATAATGTCTCCTTTAGTTACATTAACTTAAGACTTAAAAGATCAAAAGACTAGAATTCAAACGCTAATAATATATACAGTATAGAAGAAAAAACAATGTTAAACGACGATTGCAAAGAAACAATGAAGAAACGTCCAAATTCCGTTCGAATCTAATTATTTGCCCAGCCGAAAAATAAAAGACAAGAGCTATTTGTTTTCACACCCAGCCACTAAGTAATTAGTAAACAAAATAATAGCACCTCGAAGAAGAGAAAGCTAATTGAATTTGAATGCCGCTGTTTGTTCTTACCTTGAACGCCACATTACAACTTACTAATAATAATAATTAGGAGAGAATGCGATTAATCTCATTGCCAAACAGCTTCATCCTTATCTCTCATCTCACGCTTTCTTTTCCCCATCACCCTTTTCCTTCATACACCACCCACCATTACCAAACTCCCTCGGCCCCTCAACCCTCCTCTCTCTCTCCTATCCCCCCCCCCCTTCCATCCCTCACTTTTTTCCGTAACCATTTCCTTTAAGCAAGGGAGTTATAAAAGTTGACTTTGCTCATAAATTTCACACTTTCTCTTTCCAACACTTTCAACTGCTTCTTTTTTTTTTTCTTTTTCTTACTCCTTCCTACCCCCCCCCCTCCCCTGCTTTACCACTCCTTCGATCTGTTTGGCCCCACCTACATCCGACCGCAATCCCCGCCCCATTCTTCCCGCCTTAAAACTTAATGGTTTTCTGAACATTAGACGGTTGTTACGGTGCGTCAAAGGTAGTCTTCGGGTTAGAGAGAGAGGGGGGGGGGTGAATAGTGCGCGCACGGGGTGTTTAAAATAAGAAAAGTAGGAGGAGAATAAAAATAAGTTAAGTGAAGGGTAGGTTTGAATTTGAAAAGTGATCGCCAATTGGTGAGTTTTTATGTTACCTGGGAAACACACGGGGAAAAAGAAAAATCTTGCACCGAAATTCCAATCTTAAATTACGAGTGACAAAGCGTGTTCCAGCGTGAGATGGCGCAATTGGCCATTAGTGCGGTGTAGGAGAGATTAAGCCAGGTTGTGATGAGGCTTTGCGAAGTTGTATGTAAAATCGCGCGCCATCTTGTGGCGCATTATAGCTGTTAAGGTTACTCGGAAGTGCACTCGTTTTTTTTCCGCCTCATAAAACATCACTTGGGAAATATGCGCAAACAGCCCTATACATCTCGCACATTCACTTGAATATATTCTCTCTATATATCTATCTATCTATCTAGCGTATATTGTATAGTATATAGCGCGAGCAGTCTTCGCTACCATATAGGGCTTTTTATGGTTGGGTTAGACAGATCTGGCCTAACTTTTCTTCTGCATGATAATGATAATTGAAAGTGACATGTAGTATCTGCTTAGATCGTGAAAACATCATAAAGTATCGACGGCTGAATACTTTGGCTCTACCGTCATCGTATTCGTCGACTTGAACTAAAGAAAAAGGTTAAACCTTAACGTCTGACGTAAATACGTCTCTGACCTAACCTCTGTTTACTACACATTACATGCAAATGTTCACACTTGCACTGGTAAAAAGAACGACCGAAAAAGGAAAAAAAAAAAGAAAAGAAAAAAAAATTGACGGCAAATAAAACGAAAAGCCAATCGCTGCTGCAGCAGCAGACGTGTGTGTGTTTGTGTCTCGGTCGTTATCACGCGACACCGAAAGCGAGCGCATCTTTTGTGCGCAGAATTGAAAGGTCAACGGTCATATTCGGATGGCCGACCTTTTTTGCACTCGCTGCTAAATCAATTGAATTAATCTCTGAGCATTGTAATTGCTTCATTTATTAATTATTCAAGTTAATTTTTTACCATTTTCTTCACTTTGCTACTTTTGTGTTTCCTCTGGGAAATATATTCAAAACGGAAACATTCCGAGAATCTAAAAATTTTTATTATCTACGCATGCGTATTAGCCTTAGTTGAAACGCTAAAAGCAGTTATTAAAATGCGCCGAGTTTTCTTATCGAGCGATTGTTTTAGGAGTAATTTGGTCAAGTTAATCACGTTTTCGGAGCTTGAGAGATATTCTTGTTACGCAATCTTCTAACCATTAAAATTGAGAATTTCTTACTAAATTCTCTTCCAGAATTTTCTCAGAATTTATTTAAAAATGACTGTTTAAACAATCTAATTACGGTACGGTAGTCCCTCGTTAGAGGTAGAGGATAATTCCGCGTGCAATGTAACCGCACATGATGCAAATGCAAAAAAAAAAAAAATCTCTCACTTTAACGCTAGCGACTCATTTTAAAAACAAAATAAGTTCAAAAAGTAATATAAAAATAACTGTGTTCATTTTGACGACATTAAAGGTTTTTGAGTTTGCAAAATTATTACTCGTATATCGGTAACAGAAAACAAAAATATTAAAGTCCGAGTGGCCTGATAATCCTCTAAAGTTGTCTGGAATTCCATCCACTGTCATTCACACTACATACAGTACTCCTACATACTTCACTAAGACGCTTATAAAGCGAGAGCTGAGCAAAAATTGTCAATCTTCCTACAAAAAATATAATAGCGTAGTCATATACTTAATCGCGTATGGTAAGAGTTTGTTAAACTAGCTACAATATTTTTAATTTTAAGACCGGAAAGATTAATCAAGTTAAGCAGACTTTCACAATAACTAACTTTGAAATAATTTTCATTCTTATAATTTAATTATATTTTTAATGGTGCGATTTAATTAGTTCGTTGGCGTAATCAATATCAAATTGTACGGTTAAATTAAATTAATAAAATACCGACCCAATAATATTTATTACCGGTATTAAAAAAAAACTAACGTTGATTTACATTTTTTTTAAAAATAGGAATTTTTTTTTTTTTAATTTTTACTGTCTAATGGAAAATTCGTATCTTCAGAGCCGTTAAGTAGTTCAGTGATACAACGTAAAAACCATATTTCCTCATCAATTATATTTGCTTTAGTATCGGTATTCAGAATATTCCTAGATCCAGTTAGTGCAAGGCAAACGAGATTATAATACAAGTACAGTACCGGTATGTCATTTCTTTCGATAAAATAAATAAACATACAGTAATTACATCTTAAAGATAATTATCGAGTAAAATGCAATTTTGTTAATTAACAGCTTTAAAAAAAACTAATTTAAGATTTAATTCCTAGAATTAAATCTTAATTTACTATTGAATATTTTCTACATGATATTTTAATATAAAGAAGCTTACTTATAACTAAAGAAAAGTAGATTTCGAGATACTATTGTATTTGCTTTAGGATTAGTAAATGCGCACTAACTAACAAATGAAAAGTAATTCTTTAATTTTTAAAATATTAACTGAGTTTATTTCAGTATTTATACGGCTTATGGTTTATGGTTTAGCGAGAAAACGAAACTATAAATCTAATAAACACTGTATTTTTCTCGGATATAAATGCGCAAAAAGCCTCTTCCCTTTTACTGATGCACTCACCACTCTCCCCTCCCCCTATCATTGCCACTCTAAACACCATGACTCATTTGTTTATTTACAAGAGCTATTTCTTCGCCATAATTAATTGCACTTAAAAATATAAGTCTAAACGTAAACGTTAATGAGTGCGTTAATGGGACATTCAAACTTTACAACCAATCACAATTCTTGGCCCTGAAACTCCTTTCCTTCGTCCCCCATTTTCGCATTGGCCCTAAAGCACTTCTCCCTTTTTAATTAGGTTAATGAGGATCTCTTTTTCGATACATTTTTTTTTGCAGCAAAAATCGTAAATAAAAACACATAAACATTTTGAAGTAGTAAAACCCGCACTCTATGTATTTTTTTTTATAACAAATTTAAAATACGACGCTAAAATTTATGATAAATAATAAAATAGTAAATACTCACAGTGAACTTGTAGTATGATTCTTTTACTGACGGAAGGAGGCACTCCATTCGATGCGATACATAAATAAGCAGCCATATGTAAACGATTGATTCGACTTAACGATAATATTTCACCATCAACGGTTTCCACTAAAAAAAAAAAATCAAAAAAAATTTAAAGCATTATGCAACATTTGAGAGCAGAACATGAAAGTTTTTAGACTTATAAATAATGTATTAAATTATTGAAATTGTGTGGCGCGCTTTTGTTTTTTTTTTATTTGACTATTTTTAGCTTTTTTGATCCAAGTTTGCAGCTTAAGATGTGCGAGAAAAAAAAGAGGAAATGCCGAAAAAAAAGGGGAAAAGTAAAGGAAAGAGAAGAGGGGGAGGAAAGAGATGATGTACTGAAAAGCAAATTAAAGATGAAGTGAGCAGAGGAATACACGTGTCTCACGTGGAAAAGTTGATCTCCTTTGAAATGCAACAGTACGAGTAGCGCCACTTGTGAGCGGAAGCGAAGCGAAAAACGAAAAGTTACAAAATGTGTCAATTTGACTTCAAGAATTCGATTTATCATCATATGAGTTTTTTCTACTGTTTCACTTTTTTATTTCGATTCCTAACATGCGAAATATATTTCTTGACACAAAAGCTCAGCCATTACAAACATCAAAACTCTAAAAACACCCAGTACAGAAATGAGTCTTTTTTTTGTATCTGTAAGAGTTCTTCGTTATAAAAAAAAAGCAATTTTTTTAAAAAAAAAAATATTAAAAATAACAAAAAAGAAATTTGCTGCCCCATAAATGTGCAATCACTGTACGCGTTGGAGTTATGATGGTTTGCCTTTCAACAATGACAAATATTTAATTTCTCCTTTAAAAAAAATAATAAAAAACCATCCTTGGCTTTTATCTTTATTATTTAACTTTTTTTTGCAAAATTAATTTTGCTAAGTGCATTTAAAAAAAGAAGAATTTGAAAACGTATATTTAAATTTGTTCTTTTTTCCCCCTTAAACATCGTGATGAAAGGAAAACAAATGATGAAAACATTAACAAACATAGGAAAAAAATATAGAACTCTTTTTTATAACCAAAAAAAAAAAAAAATCTAAAAAAAAAAAAGTTTGATGGAAAAAGTTGATTTATTTTGAAGAGTGAGGTTGAAGAAATGAGAATGATATGTCCAAGCGGAGATTTGTGGCGCCATCTTTATCGATCATCAATCAAAACAATTGCAAACCCTGCCTGTACATAACAAAAACCATCGAATTTTCTGCTCAATAGAAAAATAAATCGCTAGAAAAGTCAAATGTTCAACCAAATATTTCATCCTCACTTTAAGTTTAACCAGAGAAAAAAAAAAAGAAGAAGAAGAAAAAAAATGTTTGAATTTTTTTAATGCGTTGGTCATAAGTTACCCTTCACAATGGTTCTACAATGCAATACACAACAGACTCAATGTACTGTTAGTTTTGCAACTTTTATTTTCCAGACAAAATTGCATTCTACAAAACCTATTTTGATAATCTTTAGGGATTTAAAACAAAACATATGTATCATCGCCTAAATCCAATAAAAAAAGCGAAGAGATGTAGTTCAACAAATGCACAGCAACAACGCAAATACAATTCCGCTTGTTTTTTGGCTTTTTTATAAATCTCTAGTTTAATAAAATATTTAAAACTTATTCTATTTATTCCGTCTGCGAGGCAATATTTTTCGAAAATAATATTTTAAATGCTATTTATTTGAGGATCCTAATGTACTACATTAATACGCAGCTTTTACCCGTACAAATAGTACGTCTGCGAGATTATTAGGACGTAATTTTAATGTTAATAAAATTAACTACCGGTACTAGAAACAAATTAAATCTTAATAATATTTTTTTTTTATTGCAAATTATGTTTAAAAGATTTCCCCTTGACTTCTCTCCCCGTTATTTAAGCGCCAGTTCCTATTTACTTGTATCTGTCGCTTATGCTATATTTAAAATCGAGATGCTCAAACGTTTGAAATATTTCTTGAATGCATCAAAATGATCACCGGACATGTACTGTCAAAACTTTTTTACCAGGTAAGAAGTATCAAATATTTTAAATTATTTATTTATTTGTATTGCGAGTCTAAGTTAAAATTAGTAAATGTTAGAAGTTAATAGAAGGCATCAAGATAAAGATTCGAAACGTAGAGATATGTTCTAAAAATGCTATAAATCTCATCTAATCATTTTTGGTCTACATAAGACATAAAATTGATTAACCTTCTACATGCAAAAAAAACTACTTAGCTTTAAGCAGATAAAAATGCTTTTATTAAGATCAAATCACTGACTGGAGGCCTTATATTTGAACCAAATATTTGTGATTAATCTGCTCATTATATTTGGAGCAATACATTTTCCATATCATATTATGTTCCGCTTAAAGCATTTTAATATACCATAGATAAGAAATCATTCGCTTGAACACGCTTCATTATTCTTCCCCGAAATGCTTCATTTCAAATTCTGTAAATATCTTCATGTAATAATAAAACCAATAAATAAATATAATGCAATATATCAAAATTGATTTCAACCAATTTCCCTCTTAACGATTACACGTACTTCATTTTTATCTCTTCCTTAAGCGTATTAGGCTTAAAAGTTTCAAGCGAAATCAGTGTAGGAAATATATGAAATTAAATTTTCCTCCCCTCAATTTTTATTTAATTTCTTAACTCGAACATAATATAGCGGCGGCATTGGTGCGCCCATTGAAAAAAATAGTTATTTTTTGTTCTCACGTGACAAGGGTGCAAATGGAACACTTGAAAAATCCCCAACCGGAGCATATATAGCCGGTCCATATGAGAAAGAGATGATCGAAAGGCAATATCTTGCGCGGTACTAGTCTTGAATATTAAAACTTAAAATTCCTCCTGTGTATTTCTTACACATAAAAAATAATATATAAAAAAAAAAGAAAAATAACACGAATATGTACAGGCCGCGCTCTATAATACATATGTATATACAGTACTGAGACTTTACTTACCATCTGAATATTTTTGCTGAATAGGATGACCATCTTCCCTTCGCCATATAATCAAAGGCTGAGGATGACCTTCGGCTCTACATGTCAGGTTAACATTGTCACCTTCCTTCACTACGACGTCCGTGCTTGTCTCACTGTCCAATATATTGGGTGGAACTGAAATAAAAAATAAAATAATAATAAAAAAAAAATTGAAGATATATAATAAAACATCGATGAAAAAGCAGATATGAAGAGAGAAAAGAGGGAAAAATATGAGATGAATTTATGAGGTCGGATGCAACAGAGAATATAAAATATCTTTGGAAGGCACACCGATAGAGTACAGTAACAGAAAGAGTAAGGGGGAGAAAGGACAAGAAAGCAATAATAAAAAAAAAATATATATAGATGAGGACATTTTTCTTTTTCAGTCACAATCTCTTCTCATCTTTCCCCTCCCTCTTCCTATTTTATTTTCTCCGATCTTCTAAAGAATACTTAAAAGGGATTAAATGTCATCCACAAATCTCTTCAAAAATTGTAAAAATCATCCTAAATTATTTTTTTTTTATATAAATAAATTATGACAATAAATTATAGACGTTTTATTCTTTTTCAATTTAATGATAATCTTTGGCAAAAAAAAGACACTTCAACGTCATCATAACAGCGTAACCCATCTCGTTTCGCTTTAGCCCCTACCAATATATCAAAGCCATCGCAAGATAAAAAAAAAAATAATAATAATCTTTTAATGTAATAAAAGTAAACGATCGAATTTCTTAAATTATATAATACTGTACTGTAATTATTAAAGTGAACAATAGTAAGGAAAACAAAATTAATATTTGAACGGAGTCATTATAAAAAGAAAAGTTTGAAAAATAGAAACAGATAATAATGTAAATATTTAAAATTAAAAAAATGCCTTCGTTTGTAAAACATAATGTTTAAGGCTTGATACACAATAATTTATATCACTACCGGTATGTAAATAATATGTGCTGCATCCATAAAAAAACACGTAAATTCAAATTTATCACATACATGTACCGTACAGCACTTTCAAGCCAATTTTATCGTTTAAAAAACAAAATAGTACACTACTGTACTTTTATTATAGGCAGTAAAATTTGAAAAACTTGTGTATTTATAAACCAGTTTTTATCTTGTATGAAAATTACGGAGTATTATAATTCGTATTTAATTTATTTTTGCTTATAATTGAAACACCCCAATTCTGCAGTGGTCCAAGCCTATTTCTTTAAAAAATATTTTTTTATAACGGATTCTTACTCTAGAACATGTATTTTTATTATATTACTGGAGCCAATAAAAAATGAAGTTTACTTTTACAGTTTCTATTAAAATTAACTAATAAACTCGAAAGTTGATTATCTCAAAATAGTGATTTCTGGACTTCGACCACTTTGGAACGGAGCCCCTCTCTTTTCATATTTCAGAACGATGATGTAATTTTAACGCAGTTTTTTCTCTTTGTTTATTACTTTTTTTTAATAACTTCACCAAAAAAATTCCTTTTCTACACTTCCTATATTACAATAACTAAAGTTGTCTTTTTAAATATTCGATCGCTAGAAATGCCAACCATCTAATTAATAATGCACTCTACACTTTAATTTATAAACCAACATATTCTTTTGTATACTAACTACCGTGTATATTATAATTAAATTCTACATACGCTAGTGGTTTCTCGTGCAATGTTACTTAATTGTATTTATTTAGTCTACAAAAACCACAATAATAAATAATTAAAAATTCTTATTTAAAGTTTAATTAAATTACACCAAGCTAAACCCAGAAAAAAAAAAGCAAAAATTAGAAGCAAGGCCATTTTTTATTATACCAGCTGTGAATTTTAAATTGAATATTACTACTAATATTAATTAAAAATAAATTAATTTTGTCTTGATGATTTTCTCCATGCACATTTTTATGTTTTATTAATAAATAAAAAAAAGACTGTTTGTGCCATTCAAAAATATTTAATAGAAAACTCTTACTTTTTAATTTTGTACATCAAATAACTTAAATATAGCACGTCTTTTTAAATGCAAAAAAAATAATTAAAAATGCCCGTACAGTAATTAACAATGAAGAAGCCAAGCATGTAATAAATTTTTAAATGACACATCTAAAAGACAATGGCTAATTTATTAAAAGTCATTGCATGTAATTTATAGTCCTACCGATTCTATTTACAATTTTTAAATAAACCTTCAGTAAATATACTGTAATAATATTATACAGTATACTATAACGCGCAAAAAAAGTGTCCGCGTTCAATCGATTTTGTTTAAATTAATAGTTAAATATTTATTAATTAGCTAAAATTATAAGTTGCTATTAAAATGAGCAAGGGCGGTACTATAATTATGACATTGTTTCCCAAAGAGATAAAAAAAAAAGCTTATTCAATGAAATTAATCAACTCGTGTTTAAGGGCTTCCGGTTCTTTTATCACCCGTTATCGATGATGTCCTAGTGTTGTTTAGCCGCACGCGCGGTTATTTATATATATATTTTTTTTTTTTGGTGGCGGAAAAAATCTAAATAGAAAGTCGTTGAGTGGAGACCCGACGAACCCGAACGTGCGCGCGCTTGCAGACAGATGCAAAATTGAAATCGACCTCGTCCAAAGTTGAAAGTATGTATTTCACTTTTTCTTTTACCCTTCCACGCAAAGAAGAAAAAAAAAAAAAACGAAGAAAATAAATAAAAGTTGAGTGCAACTGATTTCGACTCTAAATTCGTTTTTCTTCGTCTCTCCTTTTGATTCCATCCGAATTCACTCTTTGCATTTGTTGAACGAATTGTGTATTTTGGATATTTTTTTCCCTTCACTCACTTTCTCGATTTCTTAGATTTTTTTTTTCTCCCTCCTCTTCTTTTCGATTTCTTAGATTTTTTTTCTTTCCCCACAAGAAAAAAAGTATTATTATTATTTTTTTTTTTTTTACTTTTTTCTCCAATCTATCTCTGAAGGTTGTACGTTATTGGTGAAGATTTTGAAAGCGGGAGGTCTCTTACGTTTTGTCCTTTCACTTCAACCACTCCACCCATTTTTTTTTTTTTTCACTTCTTCTTCTCCTTTATAAGACTGCAAGCTGTGACTCAATTGCAATATTCCACTTAAATTTAAAATCTGTATACGTGTGCCCTATACGTATAATACTCGGTGGTACATGTAGTGTACCCGCTGTTTCCGCTTCCACCAATAATTTCTGCACGTTTCTTATTTGCTCAACGCATTGCATTTGCTATGCGATTCCATGTCGCACGCGCAGCCCAATTTACTTTCTAACCTTTCAACTATATCAAAATCATACTACTTTCTCTCCACTGCCGACGTACTCGCCTACATAAACTAAAATATCCGCTAGGAAAATCCTTACGCTTCAAACGTATTTATTTTTCTAGGTCACTTTGCTTTGTGAACAAATTAACTTGCTTCGCCAATCGAAGCCCATCTATATGTCTCGCAAAAAACATAAAACACATATTTTTTTTTTGTAGGACCACACAAATTTAATTTAGATCTACTGCCATAACGTATTTTATAAAATAGAAATCTCAAACAACGAAGAAATAAAATCTACAGTCGATCAACGCGTTATCGATCTAAATGATTAAAATAGAACTTAGGAAGAGGCAATTTATTTATTGTGTCTCGGCTCTTGAGAAACTTCCATTATACTATACGGTATTTATAATCCACGTTGTTAATCACCGATATGTAAATATTACATTTTTTTATTCAAGTACTTGTGCATAATCTCTTTATTTATTTTTTTTTCTCTTTCTCTTCAGTTTTATAATACGTCGTCGTTTTCATAATATCAATCAACCCTTTCTTTAACGTAATTCCCTCCATTTCTTAAATAGAAAATTAATCTGCGACATCGTTAATATCATTAATTTCACTTCAAAGAAGAAATACAATGATTTATCAATGAAGAGAAGTTATCAGCCTGTCTGGAATGCCATTGCATTACAGCTCAAGTTTTTTGTTTTTATAAATTATAAAAGCTTTTTCAAATCGTTAAAACAAAATTAAAAAATTCTTACATGTAAACGCAATATTATAAACAGTACGGGTACTATAAGAAATTAAAATTTTACGCTTTTTTTTTTATTCACTACAAATTTGCTAATGTTATTTTGTTTCTCAAACTTTTGGTCTTTACAGTAAAGTATATTTTTTATAGTGCTTAGTCTATAATGCGTTGTTTAATTTTATGAGCAATTGCCGTTGTTAAAGTAAATAAGAAGAATGATTACAATAGGTACAAAAACAAACCTCTGAGATAAGAGTGATGAGAACTTTGTTGCCCCCCAACATATGTTTCTGTAATTGGTTTTATGTGTGTATCTGCTTTTCACATTATACTGATACCATTCTAATCAAATTAGAAATAATTACAGTAATTAAATAAGAAAATATCAAACTTCTCTAAAAAAAAAAGCTTTTCATGACAACAATAATTGAAAAACCATAACTGAAATTATGAGATGGAAAAATTCAAATTTCCACAGAGACAATTTGGTGTCACATTCTATAAAACATAATAGTGTCAAGTTGTCAACCCATGAAAATTAAATTACTGTACTCTTAATTCAAAATGTTAAAGTCTTTGCGGTGCCTAAAACATTAGCACTAAAAAAAAGAGAAATGAATTCTATAGTGATGTTAGCATTATCGTAGCTTAGGCTAACTTTTGCACTGTTATATACCTTAGATACAGATACCCAAAAAATGGCTTTGCTGTTCTATTCTAACTCATAAGTACAGGGACAGGAAGAAATACAGAAAACCTCAAGAGGTCACCGTTAAAAAGTTAAATACCTAAGTTAAAAACTAACATAGTCTTAACAGACTTAACCTATTTACATTAGTCCTAGTAATTCGGAATTGTATGTAATTTAATAGGTCTACAGTACTGCATTGTCTGAATTTTGAGTTGGCGACAGTTCAAGTCTTTAATTCAACAAAATTCCTATTTGTTTTCTATTCTATCTAACTGCTTCGTTTTTTATAATAAATACAATTTAAACTCAAACGAAACAGTAGCAAATTATAGGTATAATATCTTCGTCAAAAGTGTTTCCTTTAATGCTTTCCATTAAAGTAATCCGCTTAATCTATATCGTACAACAAACGTTTGCTAACATTTGGTAAATACAGTACTGTATAGTCAGTCTACTTTAAAAAAAAAAAAAGATCTTGAGCAAACATCGTTAGTTTTACATTTATCACATTATTCTCAATGACAATAGAAAATAAACGTTTAACCATTGCAATATAACGTACAATGCTGTAACCGCAAAATAACAGCAGGTGCATTCGAGTGGTTTGCTAATCGTTTTTTTTCCCCCCACAACTTCTAAATGTTCTTATCTGACGAAAAACAAATAAGTATTAAAATTGTCGATTTTTTAAATTTTAAATCATTTCGAAGTTGTTTTTTTTTTTTTTTTTTTTTAACTTTGTTTGCTTTGCTATCAATGCAGCGTAAAGCATCAGCAAGAGATGTTTTTCTTTCAATTGGTTGACTAAAGAGCAGCCGATTTTCCCATTTAAGTCGGGGAAAAAATAAAAGCAAGTGCATTTAAAGTTGTATATAAATGTTTGGTATTTCGATCTCTTTGCATCTTCCACTCATCTCGCTAGATTCTCTTTTTTTTTCTCCTATTCCTAGGTTCCACTTTCCAAAAGTGATGCTTCTTGTGTGCGCGTGTTTTTTAACGCTGCATCTTTTGACCCACATTTTATTTTTCTTCTTGTGTTTCTCTTTATGGATCCATTTCCTATTGATATAATAACTGTCTGTTTTACTCGTTTCCCCCCCCCCCCCCTCGTCAATTCTTTTTCTCTCCCTTTTGTTTCTTTTCCTTAACCTTGTTATCAACCTATTTGCTGGATTATGTTGATCCAAAAAAAAAAAAAGAAGAAGAAGAAATGAAAGTGAAGGTGCATCCGTCTCTGTCATAAACTAACGCCACTCCATTTCTACTCTCAACCGCACTAAAAACACCTTCATTCCATCTGTGTTGATACAGAGTGCCACACTTTAATTTCCTAATCTTCTTCAAACTCAGTTACCGGCGGTCGAGCCACTTCAACAGAATCACATTCGTTTCAAATGGCTTGGCCTTTGCTCCGCTTTCCCAGCGAAAGAATAGAAAAAAATAGGGAAGAGAAAATAAAAGAGAAGAGCATGCAAACGACTCAAGAAGAAAAAAAAGATCTTTTAAATCAATTGAAAACAATTTCATAAATTTTTACGAAGAAGATTGGGTTATAAGATTGATTTTGCGCTAAGCGAAACTATGCGATTCGGGAAAATCGTTTCCATTGCAGAATTTAAAAAAATAATCGTGTTTTCTTACTATTGAAAAGTTCCCTCTAAATATTTACAAAAGAAATTTATTTTAAACCGTAATACTTCTAGCTTTTATGCTCCTACTTAAATTTTAGTTGGTAAATACTCGTTGGTAGCGTTGTAAGAACAACTAGGCTACCTCTAGCTTTGCATCTCTACTTAATTACGGCAAGATTCGGCTTTGAGTCCTTGATTTTTTTAAAGTTTCGTCTTTGCCATTACCGCTATGTTTTCTACAAAATATCTTATTTAGGCTTATAAAATTATTTTATGAGCTTTTACAAGCATTTAAAGTTAAAAGGCAAATCTTTAAAAGAAATATTTTTTGCGCTTGATATTTTTACTATACCGGTATTATTAATTTAGACTAAACATGGACTAAACTATTAAGTAAAAATATCAAATTTACTAGTAGAAGATGTAATAACGTATCTTCTATATTTTAAAATTTAATACTGTGAGCTATAATTCATTTTGTGTATTTTCACTTTGCGTTTTGTTGTTTTGGGAACGCATCTAGTCTGCTGACTAAGCTACAGATCTTGGTATCCCTGCTTTAAATTTGATTCAAATTTAAAACACATTATTTTTACGTTTTACATGCTTTCGCTGTCAGGGTGCACTCAAGATATCACTGTATAGCATCTTTAAAATGTTTATAAAAAAATTAATTCTTATTCAAACGTTAAAATCTTATAATATCGGTATAGTATCTTATATTAAATTATTGCTCCATAAACCTTCATTAAGTTTTTTTTATTATTAATTTAAGCATTTTAAATGTGCATACTTTATTAATCGCATTTCTGTTTTTGTTTCTTTCTTATTGGTTTTCAAATTGTTATCCATTAAAAACCCTTTTGCTTCCAAGCAAACAACAATACAATAAATATTCAAAGCATTTCATAAAAAGATGCTTAATATAATAAACTTTGAAAAAAGATAAAATAAAAAAGTAAATAAAAAATTAAAATCTCTATAAACTTAATGTTTTTAAGTGCATAATAATGATGATTAGCCTATATTTAAAGCCATTGTGCTTTGGATGGTTTCACCCTGTAAATTTGGTTTGGCAAAAATGTTTCAAAATAAATTTCATAAAGCGAGAGAGTGGATTCAATCATTTGGCACAAAAATATTATTATTTGTAGTATCACTCTAAAAGATGATAAAAAGCAGCAGCCACGATATCACTCTTTTCGCTTTTTTTTTCTATTTTTTTTCTATGTTATTTTTGCGAAGATGCGAGTTGATTTAACCGGTTGGTAGCGCTGTTGGATCTCACTTAGCTTAAATTGCTATCACAGAGGAAATCAAATGAGATTGCAAGTAATATGAATACGAGCAGATAAAAAATAACGTTCTATTCAAAGAATAAAAAAAAATTATAAGCATAAATCCACTCGCCCTATCGCATTTCGTCTTTCTATTTATGTTATTAAATATCCAAAAAAAAAAAAAGATGTATTTTGGTGGTTGGAAAGAAAGATTCACGGTATTCGCGAGCTTATCGCAAATCTAAGGCAATTTGTGATGCAGAAAATTAAGAAAAAGATAAACACAGCCTTAAAAATACGATTTAGCAAAATCCGGAAATAGAAATAACGTCTGCAGGGTCGAGAAAAAATCAATGCACGTGTTGCTAGTGTAATCAATCACAATTTGTTAAAATAATTTGCGAATTAAAATAAGAAGAAAAAAAAGTTATGCTTTTGCAATCGATCGAAATTGAATTGCTAATTAATCTAAAATATATATATAATCGAACGTAATATAAAATAATGTAACGTAAAGTAATACTCACACACAACGTCTAAATATCCCGTTTGACTTTTAACAGGAATTGTATTAATTTGGCACATGTACAATCCTCGGTCGCTTTCCTGAATATTTTTAATGTGAAGATGCCAAAACCTAGAAAAATGAATAGATAACATTATAATTAAAAATATAAATTACACCAATTGACAATAATAATTAGTATTATTATTGAATTTAAATAACTTACTTGTCGTCTGTGTGCGATGTGGTTATCCTGTAGTTCCTCGTGATAACGTTGCGATGAATCGATAAAATGGTTTTCGTGTTCACTTTGACCCAGGCAACCTGTAGCAATGAAATTCATCAAATCAAAATTACTACTTAAATTTTTTTTTTTTTTTTAAAAAACATGTACAAATTGTTTATAGTTTTCAGTCATATTTTATAAAAGTCGGAGATTTATTGCGCTTAACAGCCAGACAAAAGCGATTGTAAAGTGTAATCCGATTAATAACTTCCAATAACAAACCGCAAGTGTCACTTTTAAAGATATAAACGTTTTATATTTGGCAGTTAATTATGAGTATAGTATATACATGCTTTCATTATATAATTATAATTTCCGGTAGTATATAAAAAAAACATTTTACAACGTTAACGTATGCATTTTAGTGCAAAATTTACTTATAAGCCAACTTAGCTTCAGTTTGCTTTTGAAAGTTTGTTTGAGAGTGAGGGGGAGTCATCACTCATCAACCATAATAAAGCTACGTGTCCTTGACCAATGCAAACCACCGATTAACTGTCCACCTCTATTTTCGATATGTACAAAGTGATTATATAAAAAAGCGCTACAGCAATCCCATATTTTATTTAAACTTGGCAAAAGATATAAATTATAAATTAAGCAAATAAGACATATAATAATAATTATTATACTGTTAAATGTAGGCTTATGCACTTTTATAACAAAATTATTGAAAACTAATTTCCTACACCCGAGATTCTTGTTCATTACTCTTCTGTCACACATAATTTTGTTAGATTTGAACGCCTCCAAAATATAGCCACTACCGGTACAACACAATAAAATGATTGCTCTAGTTAGAGCACCGACGCGACAAAGTCATTCCAACCGCCTCTTAACCTTGAGTACCATGTTGGTTGTTGCCACTTGACTACTGCGATATTATATGGGAATAGTATAAAATGTACAGCGCAAACGTTCTACTTTCTTATCTTTAGGATTGCGTCTTTTTATAATCTCTTTGTGTTCATGTAGTTCAATCCACGTACTTGACCGGTTAACAATCCGCTCTAATCAAAAACCTAACTGAACTTTTTTAATTTTAAAGTTCTAATGGCAATGATTTTTTTTTTAATTTGCCAACATTTTTAAAGTTAGGTATAACAAAACAAACAAATAATATTGATGCAGTGTGCTGTACATTATTTTTTAAAGCCTTCCATAAAAATTTAAAAATACTATAATCAGCTAATTTAAATAGGCTACCGTAAATTTCATTGGACTATCCCACCCCCCCCACTCCTAAAAATATTTTGATGCGTGTCGAATCAATTTAAATATTCGATGCATTGATAGACTACATCATAGAATTAAAGCAACTGACCTTATATATCCCTAAATTGTTGACCACACAAGAGAGTAAAGCCTGTCTTCCAATCGCCACTGTGACATTCTTCATTGGTTCCGCAAACTCCGGCTCCCACGAGTAACCTGTAATTGAAAAAGACACCTTACATAAGTACATTCCAGCCCTTGAATATCCTTTCACATCAAATTAAAATCAAACGCTTCATCCGCACTAGACGTTTATTGCATAGCGTTCTCATAATTACAATTGACATCGAATGTGACAACCTTCTCAACAAAAAAAAATCATCTCAATTGACTCGCAACAAATTAAATTGAATGCAGAAATTGAAGAACGAAAATGGTAGGAGTAAAAGCAGGAGGGAAAAAACGGTGCAATGTACCGTAACTGTTTTGTTTAATAAAACATTTGCACCGCTGCCAACCCAACATTTTTTCCCAGCCGGTGTGTCGAGCTGAGCTGGCTGGGTATACTGTATATATCGATATCTCTAGCTATATTTTGATTGCGACATCAGAATAAATGCGTCGATGTCAGTCACGTTTAATAGGTATAAAAAGCACGAGTGAAGAAGAAGAAGACGATCGGAAAAAAAGCGAAGATAAAAGACAAGAAATCAACCGGAAATGGAGTGATGTTCTTTTTTTCCTCCCGCTTCTTCTCTTCTGTCGGTGATGTTTTTAGTGTTGGTAGATGAAAAGACAAGTAGGCAAGCAGGAAAGAGAATAAAAAAAAAAGAAAAGGTGGATGGGTGGTGATGAAGAGGGTGGCTGGTGGAAGAGAAAGGCAAACCACACGCACAAATATAAAAGACGATCGATTTGCACTGTTAGCCAAAACTTAATTGTGTCATCCCCTATCACAGTGGTCATCAAAGTTGTGGTTTCGGTCAGTTACATGGACTGTAGAATGCGCTGGGAGTGGGAATAGAGGACGCGCAGAGCATGTGCGTGGAGGAGGGAAATGGATGGAAAAAGAAGGAGTGACCAATGGTCATTATATAACCACAACGCGCATCGAGTCAAATGACTAGAAATAAAACAAACCGAAACCAAATCATCAGACCATCATCGGAGCCGCCTTCTTCCTACAAACAACCGCCAATTTCGTTCTTGTAAATCACTACAAAGAAAACATAAAAAAAAAACGAATTGATCGTTGCAATTCATTTCCATCGTTGAAAAAGAGAAAATGGCAATGCAAATGCGAGTTATTTCTTAATTACGTTAACAAAATAAAGAGGAATAGTGAAATAATTTGATAGGTTTTTTTTAAATAACAAAAAAAATCAAAATTATTAATAAATAATTAATTCTAAAATTACTGCTAATTAGAAAACTTAATAATAGTAGCGTAATAAACTTTAAGATTTTTTTTTATCTTAATTTACTGAACATTTATCTAGCCTACAGTATAAACGCAACCAATTTTTTCCATTTAAGAGCAAATTTTAATCTAATCAAAATTTAAAAACATATTTTTATTAAACCATTTTTAACCCGAATAAAGCATTATAACAGTCTGGCGATAGCAAAGGCAAGTCGTATGGCCGAAAGGAATGCGGTTCCATTGATTACGGGATAGCACCCAAAGACGCGGTGAAAGAGACAGAGAGGTCTTCGAGGTCGACAGATGTCTAATTAGACGTTAAAAAGCGGTTAATTACTTTTTAATATCCAGCGCCTTGACTTTTATCTGCACACTTTTATTTTGCGCATGCGCCGTTCCTAGAAACTCAAGTGTAACGCCACTAGCAGCGTCGTTCATTCGAGAGTATGTGGCCCTCCAGACATTATTTTGGATTCGCTCGAGCATTACCTTATCAGCGGCTAATATCAAATCAGAAACTTTTTGAATAGCCAACCGTCGACCGCTCTCACATTTGACCGCAAATTCGTAGGCTACTAAAATCAACTTTTTACGCATTTTTTGAGTTGTTAAAAATCCAGAGATAAATACTGTAAGTATAATTACTCCTTTGCTAGAGCGCGATGGTATATTGTAGTTTATAGCGCACTTTGTTCGTGCTATCCAATTAAATTTTGGTTTTTCCTATTGTCATCGATCCACATCCTGTAAATAAACATCGAGGTTCACAGACCTAATTACAACGTCCTTTGACGTCATTCGCATTTCAAGTATCGATACCTTATCTCTATTAATAATTCGTTCGAAACACATGGATTTCCGAGAACAGGAAATACGATTATTAAAAAATCGAAAATATTTGTGTACGCTCGTATAATATTTTTTATAGAGAGAATAGCGTTTGAAGGTATCGAACAAATTTCTGAACTCATTAAGAAAAGCGCAAATAAACCCTTAATCAGTCAAAATAATTTATATACGCCAAGTGATCTAAAACTAATCTAAGACGCTTTGAACTATTTATTATAAAAGTTCAAATTAATGCCAGCACCTTCAAAGTAGATGCCTAGAAAAGCTACTCACCGAAGAAGTGACATCCCCCCCTACTCCTAGTAATAGTTTTAAAAGCCTAGAAGTGGAACCGTGCAGCCTACGTTTTGTCGGACACCAATTTCTCAATATGGTAAAGAAATACAAAATTTTATTTTTTTTGGGCTTGAAGCAAATTATTTTTCAAATCTTATATTGGTGCTATGTTTCAATTATTGTTAATTCACTTTTTGAGCACACGGTCCGACCGGTCCCCTGGTTCATCATGTAAGTTTAAAGAACTGTTACTACGAGAATCACGAAGAATCTTCTTTGTTGAGTAGTTTCAATAGGCATCTATTTTGAATGTGTCAGCATTGATTTGAGCGTTTGTGATAAATACACAATTTTATTAAAAATCTCTTTACTATTATGACACATCATGTACGGTATATAAAATAAATCACAAAATCCTACTACAGTACTGTATTTAATAATCAAATTTAAGAGTCTAGACGTTCACCCCAACGTCAAATGAAAACCTGTAACAAACTGGTGACTTCCGGCAGGTGATAACTTTCTTTAGATTTGGCTGTCAATTGCAGCTACTTCAATTATTTCTACATTTTGTTGCAAGGATAAAAATTGATCACTCAATAAAGATAATATTAGGCGACTTAAAAATTATTCTACAAAACCAGTTCAAAATTAAAATTACAGTATTTCCGGTTTTCAAAAGAAATAACTATCGTGTAAATTGTATTGATTAGCAGAAGTATTTTTAAAACAGTATTTAAAAAATGTTTTATTTAATTAGGTTTTGATTACTAATTTTGTAAAGTTTTCAATAACGCTAGCAAACTTCCAAATTAACATTGGAGTAGGCCATACTGCATGTAAGCTTATTTCACCAATTATTTATATTCTTTAACATAATCTAATTAAAGTTAATGGGCTGGTGAAACGTAGCATTAGTTTGAGCAAATTTGATTAAATCTGGTTTTAATTAGACATGAGTCATTGACTTAAGTTAATGATGTTCATCCGTTAACTTCACGTGCAATATTTAACAACAACAACAACAAAAAAAAAAAGGTGCTACGATGTGCTCGAAATAAAATGCACTTCCCACACATGAAAAATAATAAAGTCTAATACATGTATTGTACATCTAAAAATTTATATTTTTAAAATTAATAAATTAAGAATTGATCAAATAAATAATAAAATAATATTTAAATTTAAAATGATCATTCATTTAAGAAAAAAACGACTTACTGAAAGCGGCTTGTGAGCTGAATTATTAATGTTATCTATTAATATTTTTAAAAACGTTTCTCGTTATGAACACACCCGATATACGAAAAAAATTGCATTTTTTTTTCTTCTTCTTTTTTTTTTTTTTTTAAAAAAAACTAATTTTGTAAAACATTGTGTTGACTTTAGTTACCACTAGCATTTTGAATTTGCTGCTGTAAAAAATAAAACGAAATGTCAATCAAAACAGTCAAAGTTCTTTTGAAATAAAATATCAGAAACAACGTAAAATTGGGTAAAAAAAAAGGAAAATATGAGTGCTGGATATAAAAAAAACGAGAGAGAATCTTTTTTTCACCGATTGAAAAGTAAACGACAAAACTAATCTTTGTCTTATTTAAAAAAAAAAAAAAAGAAACTAAATAAAATCAACTTCACGGTAGCTCACTAAACAAACGGTACACAACACACGTCACACACACGATTGAGTGACGTATTCAGCATAAAAAATAGATAAAAACGTCAGCCAAAATATCGCATCATATCACAAATCAATAATAATAATAAAAATATATAAAACTCCATCAAATATCGAAAAATTCATATAGCGGTATGTGAAAAAATCAGATTAGGGATAACAAATAAGAAAAAATACAGAGGAAAAAAAAAATCGATTCCAATAAAGTAATTGAAAAGCTAAAAAAATTAAATAAGTATCCAAACACGTCAATGTAGACGAAAAATAAATGTAGGCCTATATAACATGAACTAAATTAATATATAAAATGATAGAAGTAAAGTTAATTAGATGTGATGGCTTCATTGACATAGTTAAACACGCATCTTTTCGTGTTTACAGCTAACCAACTTAGTGTTGGAGCAAATTACATGACACAAAATTCTGCGATACGTAGGCTACATGTTCTTCAATCTTCTTCGTCATTTTATTTAATCGAAGCAGTAAATCGAATACGGCAACTAAATTACATCGATTTTTTTATTATTTAAAGACGCCTCGCTGTAACAGTAGCATTTTTAAATAAACAAATAATTATACGGAGTAATAGAATGCGTTATTTAAATCTCAAATTCGCAACAAATTTAAAAATAAAACAAGAATTGTTATAAAGAAAAAGAAAGTGAGATATGGATACCCCAATGCATAGTTTTGCAAAGCTACACTTGGAAAGTTACAGTTGGCAGCCATTAACAACCATAGTCAAATTTTTACCCGCAAGTGTCTAGATATATTAAATGGAAAAAATATGTAGCCTACAATGTACAAAATAAAAGTTCACATTCTATTGCTTTGTAGAAAGCGCTGCCGGACATTGGCTTAGACAAATAAGGTAAATCTTTAAGGTCCTCGGTTTTGAAGGGCCCTGTCAGGGCCGGACGCCGCGCGGAGCGGTAAAGCGATGCGCCGAACACGAGAGTTATTAACGAGGGATAGCGAGTC
>JAQGAZ010001613.1:0-26590 GCA_034692225.1 Polydesmus complanatus
AAAAGGCCCTCTTTTCTGGAAAATGGAGACAGGGGGAGCGACCGCTCCCCCTGCACCCCCCCTAGCTACGCCACTGAAGTAGCCATACTGTCCATTAATTTACCACCTGTTTACCAAAAACACATCCGACTTTCCCAGCAAAAAGCTGGTCCAGTTTTCAAGTGTAAATCGCTGGATAAAAGGTTGTTTTCTTTCTACTTTCCATGTACTGTACAGTACCGGTATTTGACTTTTTAAATCATTCAAAAGGTTTTTTAGTTTAAATAAGGCCTACTGAAATATTACAGTACAATCATGTACAGTATAATATCATTTACTCCCACTCCTCTTTAAAAGCTACAGTACTGTGCAAAACATAACTTATTTAAAATAAAAATAGTTTTACAATTTTAACAAATCCAAACTATAAATTGGGCCAGCCCATGCTCCTTTGACGATTGACTATGCAAGGTTTTTTTTTTTGTTGTTGTTTATTTAACTAATTATTATTTAGGTCACAGCGTTTATACAGTATCGGTATTATGATTTTACGGTAATAATAAAAATGAAACATTTTACTCTTAAATTATTATTTTTTTTTTACGTTCTTTCAAATATCTTCACTTCCTGCAATTCACTCCATAAATTTAAAGATTAAAGTTTAAACTTTTCCTAGAAATGTCGTCATAAATTTTCGTAATTTATGAATAATACGGTATGTATTAATTTTCTGCTCCTCTTTTCAGTACCGGTAGCTGTCATCATAAAAAAATAATTTTAATGAAAACAAAGTAATGTACCGGTAAGGATAAAATTATTTAAATATTTATATCTCCAGACAATAATAATGATCTTATTAAACACTTTTTTTTCTAGATCTTAAGACATTTTTCTAGCGAAACAATTAAAAAACGTTTTTCATTTGCATTCACAAATTGACCTTGGATTCTCACCAGTATTTTACACCCTCAAGTTAACTTTCTTAAAGGTTGTACGTTCCTTTTGTAAAAACATATTTCAGGTTGTCTCTCTCTTCCCCTCCCTCTTCTTATATTTCACTTTCAAACTTTTCCCCTATTATTGTTATAGATGGGAATTTCCTCTACTGGCAAAACAAGAGCTATTGTTTGTTTTCATTAGCTGGCCGGGGCAGTGTAATACTGTATACAAGCGAGAGCAGACTCAGTTGTGAAAAGCTAAGCCAGTCTCGCTGTTGGAAGCGATCTGCTCGGTTAGTTTCGGTCTGAAAGCGGTGAAATCGATGCAACGAGAGGATTCGAAAAGGAGAATCATAGCGTGGACGTCGCGATAGCTGGTTTTTAGTTTGGGGTAGAAGAGGAGGTCGTAGTTCGATGATAGGGAACCCAAGTGAACCGACTGTCATTTGATGAGTGGTGAACTCTTAAAAGGAGAGCGACCTTAGGACCTTAAAGCGAAAAAAGAAGGAGGAGCTGATAGGGGCGGCACACCAACCAACCAAACTTAGGGAGAAAGAAAAAGAGAAAATACAATTTATGATCAGTCCAAAACCAAAGCCAAATTCCAAACACGAACATTTTCTTCATCTTCTGTTGTCTGTACAACTTTGTGTCGATTGACAACACGTCAAATACTTTATACTACACTTTATTTTTTTTCCGTGAAATTTCAAGTTCATTATGTCATTCGGTTTGGAATCTTCCAAATATTAAATTAGACAGAGCGACATTGGATTATTACTTTATAAAGCTGTGTGTGGATTAATATTACTTTACTATCGATAAGACGGCAAAGTAGATATCGGGAAAATTTTGGTTTTTTCGATTGTTTGTCTCCCCTCCAGGATAACCATGGTCGTAAATAATGAAGATGAACCAAAGTCTATTTGGGAACTACCTGGTCCTCAACCATCGCTGCCAGTATTTGGAACTACTTGGATATATTACCCTTTCATAGGTAGCAATTTTTCTTTACAATCTTTTTTTTTTTTTTTATTTGTCTCGAATTAATTTATTTTGGTGCACGCAGGACATTACCAAATTGAAAATTTGCACGAAGCTAATATTGATAAATATCGCCGTTATGGTAAAATTTGTCGCGAAGAGTTTTCTTATAAACATCCCTGCGTGCAAGTGTATGATCCAGAAGATATTGAAAAAGTTTTGAGGAATCAGGGCAGATTCCCTTCCAGACCTGCCAATGAAGCTGCGGTCATGTTTCGAAAAAGTCATCCCGAACTTTACAATTCGGTTGGAATCGTCAACGCGTAAGTCGGTATTTTTGAATATGATTTTTAAAATTAAAAAAAAAAAAAATTTTTGGATATTTTTGACTTTTAAAGAGCCGATGAAGAATGGCACCGCCTGCGAAATGGATTGGCTGGTCAATTGATTCAGCCGCGGGTTGTCAACGCTTTTATCGCTAAACAAAACATGGTAAGTTAAGCTCACCTTTAATTTTTTCTTTTTTTTTTTGAAAAATTATTTCAGCAAATAAATAGTTATTTTTTTTATTTATTTTAACAAAACCTAGATCGCAGACGACTTTATCGATTTATTGGAGCATGTACGCCAGCCTGATGGAACAGTGGAAAACGTGTTGGAGGCCCTACACAGGATGGCTCTTGAATGTAATCATAATGTTTAAGTTTATTCCGAGAATAATAGGTGCATAGTGAAATATATTTAGACTACGGTGGTAGTCACAATCGAGAAAACTGATATGTGCTGGTTCCTAATGTGCGCGGATCATTTTACGAAAGAAATTAGAAAAGTAAACAGATCGATAATTTTGTCATAACTTCATTGACAAAAGTAATATTATAGTTACTTCCTGATCCAAAAAATTAATTAGCTTTCAAGATATTTTTAGATAAGTTAATCTTGATAATATTGTTGAAAAAATTAAAGATGAAAGAAATCTGTCACACAATTAAAGTCTGATAAAAATTTTAAAAAATAAAAGATTAATACCGTATCTAAAGTGCATTTTTCTGTAATATTAAAAATAAATTTAATTTTTGGTTTTAAAAATAGTTACCGGTAATTATAATAGTCAATTATAAATTGCACCTGATAATTATATGCATATGTATGTATTTTTTTGTTTTAAATTAACGAATTTTTTAAATCCTTACAAATTAAATTTTTTTTAAAAAAAAAACATTATAGCTAAAAACCCGTCAATTGTATTTGATTAACGCTATGCAATTGCCGTTTTGTAGCCGGAACCATGTTTTGTTTGGATACAAGATTAGGATGTTTAAGCGGAAATATTGAAGAGGGAAGTGACGCGAGAAAGATGATTGACGCCAGTTTAAATTTATTCCAAGCTTACCAATCTCTTTATTACGGTTCTCAATTGTGGAGATATTTTACTACCGCCGCATATCAGCAAATGGTGGATTCTGAACTTACTTTATACAGGTAACATAACCATCTACAAATTAATTCAATTTACAATTGCACATATAACATTTTTTTTTCAGTGTGGTGTCAAAACATATTAAAGAAGCTAAAAAGCAAAACCAGAACTCAGTAGATGACTGTCCCAGCGTGGTACAATTGTTAACCAAAGAGGAAGGTATCGATGTCCGAGACATCCACGCAGGAATTGTTGATTTGATAACTGCTGGAATCGATACCGTAAATATATTTCCTATTGATCACGTAATTCGGTTTTTAATTGATTGTAAATTCTAGACGGCCAACACACTTTCTTTTGTTTTAAACCAATTGGCCGAAAATCCTCATGTCCAAGAAAAGTTGTACGAAGAGATTAAAAACACAATCGGTGATGGCGAAGCGGATGTAAACACTCTTAGTGAATTGCCCTACCTTAAAGCTTGTATAAAGGAAACTTTTCGGTATGATATAAAATAGTTTTTTTTAAAAAAAAAAATTCCGAGTTAAATTGGCTAATTACAAAAAATAGTATTTGCCCAACTATTCCAAACATCGTAAGAATTCTGACAACAGATACTGTTTTAAGCGGATTCTTGATTCCGAAAGGGGTAATTATTACAAGTAAAAAATTAACTATTTACCGGTATTTAATATCTATAATTTATTATTATAGACAACCGTTATGTGTCAGACGATGGTCACTTCGCAGTTAAGTGATTTTGTAGAAGAGGCTGATAAATTTTTGCCCGAGAGATGGCTGCCAGATTATCCCACCAAATGCAAATCGTTTATCATTCAACCTTTCGGTACTGGACCTCGAATGTGCCCAGGAAGACGTTTTGCCGAACAGGAAATGTATTTGATATTAATTAAGGTATTTTTTTAAACTATTACTGGGTTTTATAAAGTGCTATTACTTTTTCTTTTCAATATCAACTTAATTTTCCAATTTCTCTCGACAGATTATTCAAAAATATCGAATTGAATTGGTTAACAAAATGGAGCTCCAATATTTGTTTATCATCACTCCTAAGGCTCCAGTAACTTTCAAGTTCATTTCACGTACTTAAGATAATTATTCGACGTTGTCAACGATTTCTTTCTCATACATTTGGGTATACGTAAGAAAAAATTAAAATAATAAATTCTCCTTTTTTTTTTCTTCATCAAATTAATATTTTTTTTAAATTGGAACTTTACAAATGAGATGAAATATATTATATTCTTGATTGATTATATACGTGAACAGTGAAAATATATTTTTCACTTCAAAACTTTGTCAAATCTTATCCAAAAAAAATTGTTTTTGTACTTTGGTATGGGTTTCACTAGAAATTGTGTTTTCAATTTGCTGGTAAGCCAACTATTAGTAATTCTCAGGGTTATTTTTTTACGTCATAGTGTTGTATACTGTACATGTACTTTATATATTATTATTATATCTATTTTTTTTGTATTTTGTCTAATTCTTGTAATGCGCTTCGATAATAAAAAAAAACCGTAGAATATTATGAAAATTTAAAATAAATAAGATTGTGAATCTATTTGTGAATGTTAAGGGTCAATACTTATAAATTATTATACAGTGCAAAAAAATTATTTGCACAAACTGAAAAGAGTTTAAAAAGGTCACAATAAAATGAAGTATTTCATCCAAAATAATAATTTCGGCCTATGATACATTTATTTTAATATATTCAAAAAATAATTATTGGTAAGAAATAAAAATATTACAAATAACTCGTGCAAAAAAACATGGGAATATGATTCGTCATAAATAATTTCAAAAATATTGTATTTTAATAGCGAAATTTTGTATCTTCCAACATAACGACAATCGTTACAATCCCCAGCTTAAAATCCCTATAGGCTATATGTGCCAAAACTTTTTTTTCCAAGAGCGAAGTCTACTTCTTAACAATTTCGAATCATGTTTTACATGCATTAAAATAAATGTAATTACAGTATCTCAAGAATAAAATAGTTTTGGATGAAATAATTCATTATTATTGTGCTCTTTTTAACCCATTTTTAAAGGTGTGTATTTTTAGGCTTTTTCTGCTCACTTTAAATTAATTAAAACTATAAGGAATTGATAAAGAAAATCACTTACAATTTATAAATTTATTAATTTTCAAACCAAATTAATAGTTTTGGCAACTTAAGCTTCTGTCTCCACGTGCACCGATGAGTATTTCGATGTCTCGTTCTCTTCATCTTCACTGCTGGGGCTAAATCCTTCGTTGATTTGTTCCGTGTCCGCGTGTTGAATTTGAAGCTGGCCATTTGGAAAAACGGTCGACAGACGTGGTAAACTGGCCCGATGTCGGCTTCTGTTACTTTGAACACTATTTTTTGCACCTAAAGTTTGCATTTTTTCTTTATCGTGATTGATTACCGACTGTTGTCTGTGCACAAGAGCTTGAATTGTTTCTCTGCGCATGCTCAGTTTTCGCATCCGACTCATCATAGGAGTCCCTACAAAGTTTACAAAAAATAATGAACTTGTGCAAAACTTTAAAAAAAAAAAAAAAAAAAATTACAACGAAACCAGTACACACCGGAATGTTAATTTTATGCAAAAACTTTTCAAAATAGATTTTCATTGACCTTAGTACTATAATTTAACCTTTAATTTTTATTTTAATAATAAAATTTTTATTCAGAAAATCAAAAATAATACAAACCCTGCATTTTGGAATAATTTATTTTTTCATATTAAAAAAGCGGGATTTAACCAATTAACATAAAAGTGTCCTGTCCATTTATACTAATTAAGCTAAAGCAATTGCCAATTTGGCGTAAATTATCATACCTTCCAACTGATTTGGATCAGCAGATATGTTAAAAAACCGTTCTCTGAATGCGACATCTAATGTTCCGATTCTTCGTTTCCGTTTCATCGATTTTTCTAAATTATGAATTGTCCGCCTCCGACCAACAGCACGATCTGTGCTACTTCCTTCGCTGATATCATCACTGCCGTCTATATCTTTTAAACGCTAAAATTAAAAAAATATATATAATTTTTAATTGACGCATACAATATAATTATGTCATTAAAACGTTTTTGGAATATACTGTACTTGAAACTCCCGAGCAATTTGAACAGCGTTTCGTTGAATAAATGCTTCGCTTGTTAGCTCTTCCGGCTTAGGGTTGCAACAAGTTACCTCAGTTGAGGCTAAAATATGGGACAACGTTCCAAATCGATGAAATAACATGGCAACAAACTGAATTACAATAATGACGGCGAAAAATATAACGAATACGAAACCGATCGGTTCTAAATGCAAATATTCCTTTATAATGGATATCTATAATAATGTTTGAAAGAGTTAGTTTCTCAAAGGGTTTTGATAATAATTAAATGCAAACTTACGGATTTAGTATCGTCATTCCAAGTGACATTAGTTTTAGCTCCCAAAGGCCAATTGATATAAAGATTATCTTTATTCAATTGTAGAAGAAAAACAATGAGAATAAAAAGTGCGTTAAACATAAAAAATGCAAAAACTGCTTTGTTTCGCAATTCTTTCAATTCAATAGAAATACGATGTTGTTCGTCTTTATTGGCATCGATTGGAAATAGGTATTTATCTATTAAATCCTTCCAAAATATTTTTTCTTGATCCGACAAATGAGTCATCGGGCCGGAAAAGTCCTTATCTTCAATCCATAAGGGATTTATCATAGGATCACGTCGGGATAAATTTTCTAAATATTAATACCTATTTAATAATCGCAAATGGTAATTTAAAAAAAAAAATATTAATAAAACCTATGCTGCCGGTGCTATCGCTATCGATGTCAGTGGAAAAGCCATCGTCTCCGTCATCGAGACCTTCTTCTGTTAAAGTGTTCAAGTGATCCCGATCTCCCTTCACACTGCGAGAGCGGACGGAGCTTGATCTTCGTTTCACTGAGCCTCGAGGAGCAGGGTATCTCGTCGTATCTAAACTCCTAAAAATATTTTAATAAACCGTAATTATAAAAATTGCAAAATTGTAAAAAAAAAAATTAATTGTAAAATTACTTTTCAATAAAATCCAAACGGGAAACCATTTTCTCTAATGTATTTTGAATAGCCATCAGTTGTATCTGTTCATCTTTCGGTTTCGGATGTGTACAGCATAGAAAAGAACATAAATTGGCACAACTCACGCTGAATCCTCCTTCCATGTTTTCCTCTTCCACTCCAAAAAGGTTTAAAATATATTTCTGTTGCCTTCGTTTGCTTTTCATCTCCATTTTTTTGCGTTTTTCATCTTCCATTTCCTGAGCATAAATTTAAAATTAAAAAATAACATCTTTTTTCTTGTAACATAACGCTAACTCGGTATTACCTCCTTAGTTTTTTTGGTTTGAATTTCTCTGGTTCCCCAGGTGACGTTGTTTAGGTTAATGAGTGAGTAAATGATGAGTAACAAATACATAGACGGAATGCTAAGATAATACAGCATACCGGGAATAACACAGCCGAACTCTTGAGGATGTAAAATGGCGGCGATAAAAAAACTTCCGGTTAGCATAACAAAAAAGATGAACGAAGGTGATCCAATTCCATCTTCACGCATCTGAAGGGAGATTCCCACGAGAACCGCCATCATGACTAGAGCGTAACCAGCACTCAATATTTGTGCCAATAATAGCTAAACAGAAAAGTTCAATCGGTTTAATAAAAATAAAAGCGCATATTGAACTAATTTAAATATGTTACTTGATAATCCGACTTTGCGATAAAGCAGATAATCATAAAAAATAAAATAGGAATAATATTGGCATAAAAAGACGTCCAATTGTCAATTTTAAAGGCTGCCACAAAAGCACCAACCAACATTAAAAAAATTGTTCCTGGACCAAGTATTGTTCCAACCATTAACATTCCCTAGAATTAAATAATTGATCATAATTTTAATTTGCTCCAATACTTAAAAAAAAATATATATTACCTGATAAATAATGTATAGTGTAGAAATATTGTCGTTAACTTTAACCGTGCGACGTGAATCGCCGAGTAAATCCATAATATTGGCCATTGTCGATGGAACCCAACGACGTCTTTGATTGTAAAACTCGTTAAAACCTTCTGGACAATGTGTATAAGCGTCGGAAGCGGCTGAATATTCAACACGATAACCTCTTTGAAGTAACAATGTACACAACCATCTATCTTCGCCTACAAAGTAAACATTTAAAATTTAATTCCTTGAATAGGCATTAAATAAAGAAGTCTACCTTGATCGTACTGAACATAATGAAGTGCTTCGGCGGCTTTAGTTGTATATTTTCTCATCACATTATCATCCATCAAAGCTTTTGCTCGAAATAGGGAGAAACATCCAGGACTACATAACACACATCCGATCATATGTTCTGTCGCCTTCTGGAGCCAATGGCCAATTGCGTATTCAAATTTTTGATACCACACCATCATTCCTAAATTAATTGCATTTAAAAATTATTCAAATTTAAGCGATATATTATAATATTATTTTAACTATTATGCTTATAACATTTCAAGAACTTTGATTTATACTACAGGTATTTATGAATTCAATAATAAAGTCACCTGAGCCTATTGGATGAATACGTCCGCAAGCTGCTCCTAAATTTTTATTTTTTTTCATCAAATCAACTAAAAGTTGTACAGCCGGTGGTTTAAAATCGATATCACCGTCTAAAGTTAGAATATATGTATTAGATGCTAAAGCTTCTTTTCGCGTTGTGTCGAGATCAGTGTCCATTAATCGATGCCCTAGAAGGTAATACATGTACATAACCTATTCCAAAAAAAAAAACCTAATGTTAACATTTTATTTAAAAAAAAATCAAAACAGTAATTTACTTGACTCCAACGTTTTCTGTGACGGATTTTGCTTTTATCTTTCAAATGTGCAAATAATACCGTTTTTCCGGGCAACGTCCAAATTAAGCGACCGCCGTACGGAGTCGGAATCTTTAAAGGCGCTTTTATGTGAATTTCACATTGATGAACTTTTCTAATTAAAAATTACAAAAAATAAAATAAAAACTGTTAAAAATGAATTACCGGTAAGTACAAAAAAAAATGATCGAATCATTACTTTGCTGCCTGGTCGATTACTCTGGCTAAAGATTTCACAAATCTATTGCAAACGTTTTCGTTCCAATTGTCATCACTAATTTCAAATGCGTCATCAAAGAATATATGAGCTGCGTAAATAATTTCATTTAAAAAAAAATTTTTTAATTTAAAAATATTAAATGTTTGTACTTTCATATTCGTAATAATCTGGGTCAACAATCTGAAGATATTTTTGAGCATTTCTTCGCGCACTTTGATCTTCATCCATTCTTAAAATTAAAATAAATCATGAAACCAATTATTATTAAAGCTTTTAATAATTTGCTTAAATTACCTGATAACTGATTTTAACATTGCAATCATTTCTTCATCCGTTTCGTGCCACATTGTTGCGCAGGCGTAAATATGAGTGATTTGATCCACCGATTTGACTTTCGTACTATCGATACCAGTGCTTACACTATTATTATCTAAATGTTCTGAAATGGATTCGTAGCACGGCGACGCGTCTCCCGGTTCGGTTAACGAACTTTCAATTTCCAAATCCTTTAATAAAAAATAACGTTAAAAAATATACCCAAATAAAAATTGCACTTGTTATACTTTCGTTTTCACTTCGTCTTGTTCATCTCGTCGACGATTCATTCCCATCGATTGGTCAATAAGTATTCCGCTGTACATTGGCGTCACAAACAGCCTAAAAAATGCAAAATAAATCTTTTAATAAAATTTACCGGTTTATTTTATGTAAAAATAAATAAATTACTTTTCAGTGTTAGCCAATCTTTCTGTTTTTGGTGTCCATATATGCAAAGTAATCCATGTTTGCGACAGAATCCACAACAACCATATCCACGCTTGCTCGTGCGTAATAAAAGAGTCGAGAAAATCATCGACAGGGCAGACCCAATATAAATAGTTAGGAATGACATTTTTCAAGAAACAAACGTTGCTATTTTTAATTCCGCACGCAGCAATCAAGAGAGATATAGTAACTGGGATTGTTAAATTGATTGGAAACGCGTAACTAAATCCTTGAATGCAGATTCGGCAAGCAAATTTACCAACCACGTAACACAAACTGGAAGATAAAAACTAAAAAAATAAAAATAATTTTTTAAACATAATTTTTTTTAAATAAAAATTAATTTAAATCACCTGGATTGTCCAAGTTAAAAGAGCTGCACTGGGAATAGCTTGAATAAAATCTGTTTCTAAATCCGAATTTAAAACTTGTGTTTGTAAGAATGATGTGCTTCCGTCGACGTCGATTCTTCCCAAATTCCCAACAGTTGAGTTTGTGGTGCTTGACTCCACAACTAGCGTCCTCGGCCGCAGAGTTAAAAAATATTCCAAAAATGGAAATCGATCTAAATAGTTTTGATTCGAAGTTAAACACACAAAAGCCACCATGCAGGCAAAAAACACAATGGCTTTCCAAACGGAAACGAAAGCGTAAACAAAATAACGCGACTTTTTTAGTCTTTCCTTAACTTGAGCTAAGTATTGAATGACCGGAAGTGCCGAACGACTATCGACGTAGTTTTCCCACCAGCCGAAAGATGTTAGAAACACACCCAACGGAATGCCCCAAACACCGCCGTTTTTTAATTGCCCCGAAAGAACAATCGGCCATACGAATAAACCGGTTGATTGAGCTAATATAGCCAACACGTCCATTATTATTTTCACCACGCGTCGATCTTCGTTTTGACCGCGGGATAATAAAGTTAAAATTGCTGGAACTATACATATGCAATTGGTAAGCATTGCACCTTTAACTGCATCCAATTCGGGCAGGGCAACAAACACTAACAATGCTACGCCAATTGTATGCAAAGTCTCAAATAAACATACCTAAAAAAAAAACACATTTAAATCAGTTACATTTTTTGTTTATAATTAAATTTTTAGCGTACCAAATAAAAATCTCCCGGCTGAGCTTTTTTAATGGATTTAAATAAAATGATCCTAATAGATCTGACCAGTGTAAATAATTCTGGAGTTAGAAAAGTGAAAAATAACGCCCATATCCATTGAGCTTGTTCTTCTAAGTCCAAATTTACCACGTATTGTTTATCCGGCAATGAATTGGGAACTGTAAACCAACAAAACGCAATTATTTTATTAAAAAAAATAGCAAACAATAACATTTTTAACACATTAATAAAAGTAGATAGGCCTACTATTTAATATTATTAATAAAAATTTCTATTGTTTTTTTCTTCCTTCACAATACCCTTTTTAACTCTATTATCTTTGCATTAATATTACTTCCGGTCATTTTTAATAATTACTGTATGTTATAACTTATTTAAAAATTCATAAAAGGTACAACGCAATACCGAGAATATTTGATTCAATTAAAAAATTTAATTTATAAAGCAATTTTAGCTATAAAAAAATTCGATTTCCGGTACTGTATTATCTTTTCTCCATTCTTATTATAAGACTTTTTTTTTCAAAAACTTTAGGTAGAATATTCATTTTGCAAATTTTCATTGTTTATAAAAGCTAACTAAATTAAGAAATGTTTAAATGTCAATTTTCGCAATTAGCGGATTTCACATGTCTGCACCAAGGATACGATGCAATCATCTGGCGAAAAATGACTAATATAAAATAAATAAATAGCAATACCTTTACAAAAAGGTGTTTTACGACGCTGTTTAATCTGTGAAATCATGAAGAGAACAATTCCTTTGGAGATGACTGCGGTGACCAGCACCAATATAAAAGTGAGAACATAGGCCAAACATTTGACGGCTTTTAGAACAGCCCGATAACATCTTTCATTCGGTCCGTGGGTTTCTTCGGACGGAAACTCACGAAAAACATCCCATCTGGGAATCAGCAACGTACTTCTTCGACTGCTACTTAAAGAATTGATATCGAAAACAAATGAATATGACATTATTATAATAAAGTTGTTTAGATGAACTTAAATGAGATTAATGATTTATAAACTAACGTCTTCGAGTATATAAATATAGGATTATATAATTTGAGTTATTCACCTGCCGCCATAAATATCTTCGTTCCCAGGTGGATGAGGGGGCGCATCATCGTAATAATGCCCGTTGTCCAATTGCGTTGCCCGTGGTGAAGTGTAGCTATTGGAAATCGGCATCCTCAATTTAATGGCAGTGACAAATTTATTAGATTTTTAACCGATTAAACGATCTTCATCTTTGTTATTAAAAAATATCTGCAATAGGATAAAAATATTTTAATTTAAAACTAATAATTCTTCTGAAAACCCGCACTTCTAAATGCATTGAAATTAAAAAGTCATTATATTTAAGTTAGCATTGTCAATAAAATTTGATAATGTAAAAAGTAATATATTTATTTTTAATGTCAAATCAATCCCAGCAAAAGTAAAAAAAACTGGTACCGGTAATAAAAACATTAAAAAAATTAAGTTAGAAATAAGAAAAAATAAATAAATAAAATGTATATTAAGCAAAAGTTATGCTTTAAAATTATAATTAATAAACAATAATATTTATAATATGTAATTTATTTTAAAAAAATAATATGATATAATTATTTGACATTTTCTAAATTACCGGTACCGTATGTTTAAAAACTAAAAATAATATGGATGGAAGAATTAAAAACTGTCAATTTTAAGGACACATGTAGGCTAGTATAAAAAATAATGACTGTACTTAAATTAATCAATATCAAAATATAAAAGCTAAGCTTAATATATTTTTTAAAAAAATTAAAATTATGTTTTGTAACTAAAATAAATCACCTTCTTGTTGTGTTTATGTTCTTGAAATCAAACGGCAGTTGTTTGTATATGGACCGTGAGTGTGAGAACAAATAAAAGTATTGTCTGAAAATCACCGGTTTAAATATCAAAGTAATTAGTTTCGCAATTAATTAGCGGGTTATTTGTGTATAAACAGTTAGCAATGTTTTATTATTTCACTGTGACAGTTGCATAATAATATAAAGACTTTTTTTTTTTTAGTATAATGACGTCTTTTTTTTATTTTTCTTGCATTCTACGCCAATTATTTTCCACCGAAGTTAATATACCGGATACTAGTTAGTCATTCATTTCGCGTTCTAAATTTAATTTCATAATCAAGTAGTATATCTAGCTACGTTAATAGTTGCTCGTGCTCGAAAACGATGATGAATCGAGCTTTCAAACGCGGATTTCGCACTCTCCCTCTCGGTTTTTTATGCTTTTTTCTATTTAAGGTAAAGGTTGTCGCTTAAAAACCCAAGATAAAGTGCAATTATAAGTTTTTTGTATAAATTCACGATGACCTTAATTTTGATGGGTAAAAAACAAATTTTTTTTCGCACTTTACTGTCAATGTTTCTCCTGTCAATATGAAAAGAAAAAGGAGTAAATAAAGATCTAAATAAAATTCAATTTTGCTTACGATGTATTTACCGAGCTCGACACATTTACCCAAATGCATCAATACAAATACAGCAAAAAAACAATTAATTGTTTATCACCAGTTAACAATAATTTTCGCACTCACTATTTATTTTAGTTAAACCCGAAATTTAAGCAAAGCGCTGCTCCCACCCCCTCCATCTGCATCACCCACCATCATCTCTATCAATCGCACAATATACTGTATAATCTGTATTGTACAAGTGCAGTAAAAATTTAATGAAAATGAGTAAGATAAAAATATTTAGACAACACTCAAAAAGTTTTTCTTCTTTTATTAAATAAACTTGACAATTTATTTTTGAATATCCTATTGTTTCTCATAAAGTTAACAACTCCTTCTTGCAAATTTCAACAATAAATAAAGAACAAGGTCTCGACGTAACATCAAGGCCTTTCACATATCATCATTCGCGCAACTTCCTCTGACCATTCTAATAATGAAAAGTTAAATATACATGCATATGCAGGTATAGTGCATGTGCATTGTACTACCGGTAGTAAAAATTAGAAATTTGTACTGTAAGTCGATTAAAGTGTAAAGATTCGAAGAAATCTGAATGTAAATTGAAATGACGCAAAGTGTAAAATATATTTTATGACATTTTGAATTAAGAAATAGAGTTGTGTTACAAACAAATATATTTAAAATGCCACATTCTGTGTATTTGTAGCCTACCCCTGAAAAGTTGTGAATCTCAGTTTTTTCATTCGTCATTCACCTATAATTAAAAGCCGCGCAAACTATTATAATTGTACCGTATAGAAAAGTATTGTTAACGTACAGCTGATCTAGGCAAGCCATGCTCTATCACACATTACATTTTAACATATAGGCTACCCACACGTGTCCTCAAATAAAAATAGTAATTAATACTCATAGAACATCAAGTTTTTTGCTGATAATGTCATCGTTAAAGTCAATGTAATTAACTAACTACCCACGTAAATCACAAGTATTTTCCTTTAAAAAGGTAGAAAAGAGGATATACTACTCAATTTGAAGTTATCGCTAATTTGTTAAATTTTAGTAAAGCTGCTCAGCAAAATTTTTAATAAAAAAAAATAAAATAAGTACCGGGACCAGTATAGAAAGAAAAAAAAAAACAGTAGAAACTACGAGTCGAAAATAATAATAAAATGATGTTTGAGCTGAGTTTGAAAAACTCAAAGAAAGTACAAATATTAAGCCAAAAATGGCAATTGCTTTGAACAAAAATTTAAATGCTGGCAATTGAGATGACAATAAATTAAATGTTGCAAAGACCAAATTTTATTTTAACATTTCCATAAAAGATTTAATATAAAAATTATCATTTTAATCTCGCACATAAAGCATTTAAAATTGTTTTAATCTTTTACTTTGCGGATTAAAAATTTACATACTTTGAGATAATATTACTGTACGGTGTATTTTTAAATTGTATATTTTTAGTTATATTTATTGCTCTTTTTATCACCGAAACTAGAATATAAACGATAAATTTCATTTTCTGCTGCTAAGTGTAGTGTTTTAAATTTAAAATAAATTGCTCTAAGTACTGTATACGCGCGCTCATTTGTCGTCCGGTTAAAAAAAGGTGGAATGAATACTTTTGATCAAAGAATTACAAAGAAAAACCTTTGCGGTAAAAATAATGAAAGCATGATGCGCTCGGATAACTCGCATAAAACTAGTGAGGGAACAATTAGTAATCCAGAAGGTCAATTTTATCTCAACAATTTACTTGGCCGCAATTTTAAAAATAGAACAATAAACCACTTAAAAATAAAGCAAAAATATTTGAATGACCATGATCGGTTTTTAGCTGATTGATAAACTATTTCAATGAATAAACAATATACGGTTCTGATTGATGCCATAATTCGATTATTGCAACTTAATAGATAAAAAAATTTTAAGAAAACGTATTATTGTTTTTTTATCTAACTTTCTCCAAAACTGCATACAGTATTTCAATCTGATACATTTTAAATACTGTATTTCTCCTTATTAATAAAATCAATTATTTTATTTCAATCTGATATATTTTAAATATTTTTAGAAATACAATTGACTATTGATTTCGAACGTATAAAGCCTATACATATTTCATAAACTGAAATTTTTACAATATTTAATTTAAATCATGTTAGAAAATATTAATTAAAAAAAAATCAACTTACAATTCGAGGTTCTTCATTGAAATCGAAAGTGAGATCTTGTCAATGACAGTGATAAATGACATCCTCATGTCCAGATGGCATGTTAGAGCCAAGCCTTTTCTTTAATGATAAAACGTAAAAACCGTTATAGAACTAATAAAAAATAGTAAAACACGCACAAATAATGAAATCTCACACGACTTTACAAAATATTTTCTCACTTTTGACGCGAGCCAATTAATTAGTGAAAGCACGCGTTCTCTTTTTCTTTCTCATTGATGAACTAATAGATGTCCCTGAAGAAGAAAAAGGAGTAGCATCGGTGGCAGTGACAGCAGCAACTAACTACAACAGGTAAGAAGAGTTGAGCATAGACTCTACAAGAATTAAAACCCCACCTATACAACTTGGGGTTGCAACTTACTTTATAAAGAAAAGAAAAAAAAAATTATGTGTGTGTGTTAAATGTGAGGGAGAAGGTAAGCAATAGAAGGAGGAGCGAAAAAAAAAAATAAAATAAAAGGTAAAGTTTGAACAATAAACATTACTAACAGAGTGGCAAGAAAAAAAATTAGTAGGCTTTCGCCCGAAGAAAGTAAGATGCTGATAGGAAGATTTCGATTGATGGGTAAATAACTGCAGGAAATAGCTGCACCTCTTTATTATATTTTAGATTTTGTTCTTTCTTCATTCGAAATGCATAACACCACTTGAATGGTACATTTTTTTTTTAACTGTCTGCGAAATGAAATCGAAAACAAAAGCTACAATCGTATTTTAACCGAATTCATTTATTACTAAATCCTTTTTCCCGCCTACATTTTTATTTATTGTTTGTTGTTTATTCTTTTTTTTTTTTTGTGGTCATCCTTAACATTTAGGGGTCTGAGTCAGCCGTGGTTACACCACATGTATATAGACGAGTGCTGCAGGTAGTGCTTACAAATTGGAAAGATATATTACTTACTCAGATAATATTATCAGATATGTTAGGGTATAGGACGTGCAACAGGTTTGTTTTCAGGAAAAGAAGAAGAATGTTGGAGTCAAGGTCTTTCGCCTCGTTTTTACCTTTTTTGGGAAGTGACATCATGAAAAAAGATTTGAGTCTATTTGAAGGCTATGCAATTCACGTTTAAAAGTAAAAAAAAATAAAAAAAAAAAAAAAAAGTGCGAGGTGTTGTATAATGTTTGCGTCACGGTCACTATATGACGGTAATCGTTGTGTATAACCAAATAGGCGCATCACGCTCAAAACATTTCTGTAAGATAAAAAGTAAAGTGCGGTTAAAATCAATCACTACAGATTTGAATAATTCATGGACAACCACTCTTTTTTTTTCAAGATCGCCTAATCTGACTAAAACTACAACATTTTCTTCTTTACTTAATTTGCTTTAAACCCTTTTTTTCTTTCAAAAACCGGACTTTAAAGGTGTTGGTGGACATCTCGACAATTTTAAAATTTAGATCAAATCCGAATAGCCAACATTCTTAAAAAGTAATAATAGTCGCCAATGCGGTTGTTGAACTAGTGAAGGAATTGCTTTTTCCTTATTGTGAATATATTTTTATGTCGTTTATTGTAATTGATGTTTACATTATGTGCAAATGTGCTAACACTGAGTTCGGAGACATCGACCTTGGCAAGCACGTGCAACATCTTACTTACAATATATCGCATAATAATATATTTTCTACTTCAACAGCATCCATTGATAAGTACTTTTCGATTTGCATATTAATAAAAATATATTTTAAATTAAAATAAAATGTAAATTATCGGCATTCTTCAAAAACGTAAGACTGTATAAAACAAGGAAAACGTAGCCTACTGTACTTTTTCCTTGTTTTATATTATTGTATACCGTATTACAATTAAATGATATTCTTGAAGAACGCTTATAATTTACACTTCTTTATTTAAAATATTTTATTAAGAAAAATTAATATTTATTAAAGTATTAAGTGTGCCCAAAATATTTTAATTAATATTAAAATTTTTCCTAATTGCAAAGATATAAATATTGGTTAAAAAATAAAATTATAATTTAAAATATCCACAAAATTGTTTTTTTTAATGAAACTATTTTACGCAAGTGTTGGTAATTTTCTTTCAAATTCCATGATTTTCTAAAAATAAAACTTTGATCTTATATTACTTTGCGTAAAAAAGTTTAATACATACGAGATGAATACGTACAGTTCAAAAATTTGAGAACTTAAAAATATTGGGATAAATAAAAATCTAAATTTCGAATTTATCCTTGTTTAAATCAAATACGCCACCATATTAAGTGTAAACGTTTTTCCAAGATTATCAAAAATAAGTCAAATATTAGCTGAACATCAATGGCCCAATCGGCTAAACACACTACCTGATACCGTGCTTACAAATTTGGGTTTGCTTGTACTTGTTAAAGAACCTAATCGATCGGTGTCAAATGTTATTCGCTTACGTGGCTCAACCATGTCTTGCCTTAACGATGTTCGTAACCTTTTTTCAGTGAGCAGTGGTGATGGCTTCTTTATATTCAAACCCAGACGCTCATGTATTTGATTTGCCCTTGAAGCTATTGAGAAGTGTTACATACACACAGTAATTATAATTTTCATAAAACTTCAATTGAGAATAATTATTATACCAAAAATGCCTTGAGAATCGCCTCCAGAATTACTCAATGATTTTGCAATTACAGGTTTGGTGCCCAAACGCACGGTTACTTTCTGATCGCTGTTTCGCAGAGATTTCATTTTACTCGATGATTCCGAACCAAATAATTGGTTAAACGTCAACTGCGTGTTTTTCATTATACAGCTTTGTGCATTTTGTTTTGATAAAGCTATTTTTGAAGGTGATGGGTTAAATACAACTACAAAAAAATCATAATAGTGAATAAATCAATTATTTTATATTGTAGCCCAGTTCAATTTATAATTTTTTTTTTTCCAATTTTATAATCCGAGGTCAAAGCCTACCAGAAAGTAATAATTATTAAAAAAGTTTGTTTTTTAGTTTCAAAACATTTCGCTTTTTAATATAAATAAAACCCGTATTCTGATTTCCACATTCAGCCTTTGACGACGAACCAATACATCAAAATAATTTATAATCTTAACTAGCGTAAACAAACAATGAAAAATTTAGATTTCATTGTTTTCGTAATGTTTTACGTTAATATTACTTTTATATTATTGATTAGAAAATGTTGTGTTACGTGCTAACAAAAACCACATTAAATGCAAATAAAATTATAAATTGAACTGGGAATGAATTTGTTGTTACTTTTGCGATTTGATGATGAATTTAGACTAGCATGATTTATATTAACCAAACTAATGCTCTGTTTATTGATTGGAGGTGTAGATTTAACTTGTACCGATTTCTCGGATTGTAATAAATGCTGTGGACCCAAACGATCAAACACAGTCGCAACCTTTAATGAGCAAATACGTTTTTATTAAATTGAAATCGACCAGTTTCTTAAGCACCAACTCAACCTTCACTTGTTCTTTCTCAGTCGCTCTTCTCGTCAGCCTTTGGAAAACTGCTGGTTTACTTACAGCTTAAAAAAACAAAACAAAAAACTTATTAAAACCAAATAAAAATAAATAATTGCCAATAAAACCATTACCGGTACTGTTGGTAGTTCTAGTCCGAACCACTGAAATCGATTTCGGTTCAACTATAGGATCAGACTTTTCTTTAACCAATCGAATTTTTTTGCTGGGGATAACCTCATTTTCAACTTTTCTTTTCACAGGAAGCCGTTTTATTGGCACATTGGGTTGACCTAAATCAACAATTTCAATTTCTTATAATTGTATGCATGCCATTGTTAGAAAAATCAAGTCATACTTGAAGATTCGCTGGTAACTTTTGACTGCACATTTGTAGTAATTCGGGCAATACCTTACAAGATTTAAAAAAACATGTAAAAATATTTGACACACTTTCACAGCAAATCAGATGAAGATACCTGTAACTGCTCGCCTTGCAGGCGGTACAGGAGCAACGGATAACTCACCCTTAAATACTTTGTCTCGCGTCAACTAATCACAAATAAAATTTAAAAACAATCTAATGCACTTTGAACATATTTAATACCTGTGCGTTAACCACTTTAGCGTGCTTCAAAATAGCTATAATATCTCCCATAATGTCAATACCCATATCATGAAGAATTTCCTTATTCAGATCCAACAGCATTTGCTTCGAAATTCGATTTTCATAAAACGTTACGGCATAATTAGCAGCAACAGATTGTGGAATCCCACTTTCTGTAAAAAACTTTACCCACGAAGAAGTAGCTATAAAAATGCATGTGAAAATAACCAGTTATTAATAATGTTAGAAACCTATATATCCATATATGGCATCCATGCATCAATAATGGCATTCTTGCATTAAATTTAAAACGAATTACAATAAGCATAAATTATATGTTTTATAACTTACAAGATAAATCGCCAATAGTAGACATATTGTATTGAAGAAAATGAACTACAAATTAATTATTTTGAAGTAATTAGAATAATTTAAATCCCATCATCTACGAACAGCACAACCAGATACACAAATTTCGCTATTTTTATGCCTACTCTTTTGCAGATTGCAGACGTGTGCATTTCAGCAGATCAACGAAGTCCTCCTAAAAGGGGCAAACCGAAATGTATTATTACAGCTATCTTAAATTTTTGAATTTTACATAAAAATTATTAAAATTGTATAAAAAGTAAAAAAATTTAAAAATTAAAAACGCAAGTTGTAAACAACATTTTAATGATAAATTTTGAATGATCTAAGCAAAGCTTTTAGTTAAATTTCGGTTTACCCTAGCGTCAAACGCATCCCGAAGGATTCACTTTTGCGTGATAACGCATTTCCTCGAAAATGTTGTAAACAACCGTTTTTGAAATTAATACCGGTAATTATTATTATTATTCCCATTAGCAATGATTATTATAAACATTTTAAATTTATTTTCTTATCATTTATATGTAGTATGCATGATTTTATTCAATCTGTTGACCGAAAATTTGTGAAACCGGCAACTAAGGAAGATTGACCATATTAGTTACTATGGATTGACTGCATGCATTGGAAAACTTCAATTTTGTGCACTAAGTTGTACGTACATACCATGAAAAAGTTCTTTTTAAGAACCGGTAATGGTTTACATCTTTTTCGAACGATTGCTTGCGGTCGTACGAGTTGTGAGCAAAATTTTAAAACTTCCCCAGAATGTCGGAGTTCCTTGCAACTGGAGCAGGAAAGGTTTCGCCAGTCTGGTTTTTATGTTCCACGTCTCATCACCGAAGAACAATGGACCGAAATTATGCATCTAAAGAGTAGTACGCAGAGGTTAAAATATTATAAATACTTATTTGAGATAGAATTAAAAAATGCCAAGAAAGCGATAAACAGGGAAACGGGAGAAAAAATTAAGGTTGAAAAAATTAAGAAAGATCAAACGCAATCAGCTGATGGAGGTTTAGTTTACGGTTTGGGAAATAATACGTTGCACTCCAATATCAAGGCAGATATTATAAACAATCTTTACAATTCTTGGATGTGCCAATCAATAATGTTTGGCATGAAATTAGTCGTAGATTTGAGCTACTCGGATGAAATGACGCGAAGAGAACTTCACAGTTGCTGTTATCAGATACTAAACATGGTCGGTCACAACAGAAAAAATCGGTATGAAAAACTTTGTGCAATTAGAAAAATTATATTGCTATTAATTTTTGTAATAAATTTTAGGGAACCCTTTGATTTTTACTTTTGCAATGTACATCAAAATTCCGAAATTCGTCAACTTTTGATACACAAGTTTCCTTTTTTATTTAATTCGGAATGGTCTCTCATGAATGTGACGGAAAAGAGTTACTTGGATCTATTCCCAAAAGAAAAGCTAGTGTATTTAACACCTCACTGCGATAATGATATGACCCAGTTGGATTCCGATACAATTTATATCATAGGTGGATTCGTGGATAAAAGTGATACCCAACAAATTTCTTCGGTGAAAGCTGCAAAAGAAGGTCTTCACATGGCTAGATTACCTTTAAATCGGTATTTGGAGTAAGTACACAATTTTTCTAATTTTTAAAGTTAATGGTTGTATTTTTTTTTTTTTTTCTTGTTCTTTTAGTTGGGGTATTGGTAGTAAAAGCCTCGCTTTGGATCAGATGCTTAAAATTCTACTGGAGCTAAAAGAAACTAAAGATTGGAATAAAGCCTTCTCCCACATCCCACAAAGGAAACTGAAACACGGAAGACAAAAACGTTATAGTAAAAAGTAAAATGTATTTTAACTTTCCTAATAAAGTTTAAAAAAAAATATAAATACTTTTTTTATCAACTTATTAGAGAGAATATTGGAATATTACAAGGCCCTCATTGATTACTCATCGATCTTAAATACTGTAAGAATAATTTTAAAATTATTCATTTCAGTAAAAAAAAAACCCCAATAGTTTTACAAATAAAAATATGTTTTCGTTCACTACTGCAACTAAAATATTTTTACATAAAGAAATAAATGTATAATAGAATGCCTAGAAATTAGCAAATAAAATCGGTCCTTACAGAATTAAAGCATGCTCGTTACCGTGGAGTAATTTTTATGAAATTTTGACAAAGTAGGCCTATTATCTAATATCGCATTAAAAGTTGGACCTATGCATTTTACCTTTTTCAGCCCAAATATCTTTATCCCCATGAATTATTATTATTGTGCATTGCACTGTGTTCGAATCGGTTTAAATATGGTTTACTGTTATTGTAGTCATCTATGCAGATAATGACTCAATGGAAGACTTTATTCTATTGGCTATATATAGTATATTATAGTTTACGGATTACCTTGAAATTTTAATCGTGATTAAAATACTTAAATAATTATATTGTCAACTTACCATAATTAAATATCCTGGCTCAATTCAAAACTTGGGTTTATAATTGAATTTAATATATAATTTTTTAAATTAAACAATCGCAATAGTTACATAATATTAATAATTATATTATTATACTGTATTGTATCGCACAACTGATAAAATAGTTTCCTATATGAAACGAGTTCAGAAACGGTGATTTATGGCTCACAACCTCTTCCCGTCGGTGTCTCACAAGTACTGTACTTTACATTGAAGTGACCGGTATCGAAAATGCTTCCTTTTAATTTACACTTTTGTGTATAATCACGTGATGTTCATCTGGGGGCGTAATCATAAGTGGGTTGTCGCGTTCTCGAATACATGTTGGCAGCGGGATTATAGCCTTGATATGCGGGGTTTGTGGGCGAGTAGACTGCGGTGGGTCGAGTGTAGGGCGCTGGTCGACTTTTCACAGGGTAACCATACGCGTCGTACAAGGTGCTTGGTCCGTAACCGCAAACCTCACTCGGATACGGTTGACTAACTGAAGTGACAGAAGCAGTGGCCATCGAACATTGTTGCATGTGGTGGTTAGGAATGGGACTCAGCACCCTACTCACCAACGAATTGTTCTGGCTCTCCATTTCCTCATCTAATTAAAATAAATTAAAAAAAAAAAAATGATTATTTTTTATTTTAGGTGCATTTTTACAGGGGTCTAAGTTCACAAATCCTACTTTTGAGATAATCAACAAGTTCATTTGTTAATTTTAAGTAATTTCATTTTGCATAAATTTAATGAATTGTTAAGTTTAAAAATAAAATTTTTAAAATAGTTTTTGGGTTTGATCCACTTCAGCAGTGAAACATGTTAGACAGTAAATGAATGACGTGGACATTTCAATGCAATAGTAAAGTTACAGACTACCTATGGTTCCTTGCAGCACTCACAAATAAGAATTCGCAAAAGAAAACTCATTTTTGAAAAATATGGACTTTAGAACTGAACGTCTCATTTGCAAAGTAAATAAAAAATTGCTAACAATTTGCATTGTTTTCTTCTATTAAACAACAATGCAACAGTGGTACCTTTATTAATTACTGTGGAATAAAAATGTTAAAAATAAGGGAATTTTTTTTATACGCAACTTTTCTAGCTATTTTTTTTTTAAAAGAATTTAAGATAAGATCAGCTGCCTCTTAAACTCGATAAAGAATAAAACACAGGATGTAAAAACCAGAAATAATATTTTTCATTATCCCATTAAAAAATTAATATTCCTGGTTTATCTTGTTTGCAATGCTTGCTGGTGATTTGGAATAGGATTTTCGTTTATTTTGACATCATTGATTAAACCCAATAAGGATTTCAAAATTATGAAAATCTATAGAGATTGTCGTCATACAGTTCCGTATAAAAATTTTAAAGAATTAAAATATAATATATAATACCGTACAGTATTTTATTTCATGACGTAAAAATAATGTTATGATGCTTTCCTATTATACTAGGTAGGACAATTTTATGCTAGTATGAAATACGCTTTTGTCAGAGCTGGGATTATTACTCAAACACACGCTTGAGCCGTCAATTTGTCGCAAGTTCCAATTGAACTTAGTCAGCAAAATAATCCGTTTTATTGAAATTGACCAAGTTGAAAATTACCTTACGGTATGCGCGTATATTTTGTTGGTAACCCATCTGTTTCTAAATAACACTGCCAAACACATCTTTCAACACGTCCTACATTTGAAAAATGTTTCTACCCACTTTTTTCCCCCTCTCAATTCTTCAAACATTTTTTTTTCTTTTTTTTTTTTACTTTTACTTTCTCCATCTATCTATCTCCAGTCATTTTTTAAAAATGTTAACTGCACGCACCAATGGAAAGCAAGTACCTATGGAATGTGCGAGCAAATTAATTTGCAGTTGAGTTGAAATTCTGGTCTGTGTATACAAAGCAAAAGTAAATGTTAATTTAAGTGAAACTGGGCTAAAACTAACGCAATTACCTAAAGTAAACACAAACTACTGTTCAAGATGGTTTGCGTTTATCAGAATTAAATGTTTTTTTTTATTATTTTCTTTGGTTTATACGAGAAGAAAAAGCTTTAAGAAATAATCCGTGTAAAAAAAAAAGAAGGAAAACTATCTAATTTTATCATTCAAAAGCCTAATTATTTACATTAGCCGCTTTATCATTCTCGATCACTTAATAAAATGAAAGTTGAGTAAATAAATTGTTATCGGATGCTGAGCAGCTGTACGATATTATTGGGGAATTGCACGGAAAAATAAATAAATGAAGCAAAATAATAAAAAGTTTAATTCGTTAGAAAAAAGAAAACTTATCAATAAATAATTGATTGACTAGAATTTATTTTTAATAAATTAAAAGGCAGTAAAAAGCTTATAAGAATAATAAATAAATTCAATGTAACTTGAATGGATAAAACATTCCCCTCCCCCGCCTCCCAATGTTACAAGCGGGTTATGAGAGTAACAGCTATTGTCAACACTCAAACGTTAAGTGTTATTCATAATGTTTACATCTCTCGAATGTGTTTCATGAATCGCCATACATTTTATTGCGGCCTTTACTTTATCACGAAGTTAAAGCTTATAGTTTTTAGCGAGTTATATCTCGGGAGGGATTTGCGCATCGTAAAAAAATGAGTAAATCCATCATCAGCCTCCGGAAAAGAAAGTGAGGAAGAAGAAAAAAAACTAATGACGTTAAAAGTTTGTATCAACTTTGGTTTAATCTAAACAGATGCGAAATGATTAGAAAGACGATTCTAAAAACACTCCATTAATTATTATTTAACTGGTAAAACGCATGCGCGATCACAACGCGTTGTGGAGAAGTTCGTCTAAAGGGGGTGCTTTTTTAAATTAAAAAAAAAAAAAAAAACTAAAAAAATTGGTGAAATAACTTGCCAAAATGAAGAAAAAATAATATACCGGTATTTGTTTTCTTTGCTACTCGTTATGAAGTAAAATAGCAGATTTTTCCTTTTTAGCTACCGTATTTTTTGGACTACAATACGCTGCGGATAATTTAACGCAACTCTAATAATTATAGGAAAAATTCAGAAAAAACTTTTTTAATGTTTTTTTTCTTTTTTTTTTAGCCAAATATTGCCTTTGGACTATAAGACGCACCCCAATTTTAAACCACATTTTTGAATAAAAAAAGACGCGTCTTATACTGTAGTCCAAAAAATACGGTACCGGTAATGGTTTTTTTTTCATGATTTCTAACAATATTAGTAATGTTTTTGATAATTAGAATGTTTAAGAATTTTAAAAATTATTTTTAAGAATTACCGGTATTTACTAACGTTTATAACCTATTTCGAATTGCGGTAATTTATAAAAAATTCGGAAATAAATCTAAAATGATGACCTAATCAACATCATCTTAATCGGTAAACTAAAATTTTATAATGTGGGCTATAATGTTTTTTGAAATTTTAGATTTTTTTCGATGAAATTATGTTTTTTTAAAAAAAAAAAAAGTTATTAACGGTACAATGAGTAGCAGCACTTGATATATTTTAGATACTAAATCGTCAAAATTTGAACGCTAATTATTGACTTGTGCATTTCATTAGTGTAGGCCTATATTGTACGGTTATTTGTATTACATGCATGCAGTAAAGTATTAATATTGTAACTGATTTAAATAAATCTTATCT
>JAQGAZ010001614.1:0-26577 GCA_034692225.1 Polydesmus complanatus
ATCTCATATAACGCGATTTTACATAACGCGGCATTTCTATGGAACCTAACCTCCGCGTTATACGAGGTTTAAGTGTACTACTAAATTAATAAAATAATATCCAAAAAGGAACACCTAGATTAAAAACTATTCCCTAGACGCCCAATATAAACTTCGGCAAAAATAATAAAATAAAATAAAGGTAAATTTACCTTTATGGTCATAAGGTGTTCCGAGTTCCATAGGTATATGAGGTGAGAAGGGATGATGGTGATGATGACCTAGATCGTTACTTAATCCGCCGCCTCCGACCACGTCCACTTTCTCGTCATCTTCGTCATCATCCGCGTCTTTGGTGTGATCGAAAGAGTGGTGATGTGATCGATGATGATGATGAGAATGGTGCGAATGCGAAACTAAGGGATGATGAGGATGCAGGACTCCACCCGTGCCACTCCCGCTCAGCGCCCCACCGCCCCCGCTGGAGGTGGCGTGAGAGCCCAAATGTTTCGCCTGATGTTGCTGTCTCTCTTCCTGTTGACGTTGAGCGGCTAATAACGCCTGACGTCTGAGCCAAAAACAAAAAGAAAAAAAAAGAGAAAAAAATAAATTCCATGTTGAAAAACCATACATTATACCGTATAAGTAAATGATATAATTTCGCTTAAATTTTTGTATCGATTGTAGCGAATATAAATGAGAAAAAAAAAAAATAAATTTTTTTTTTTTTTGAGTGAAAGGCGAGACGAAATAAGCGGGTCTAATGGGATTAGGACCCTCGCCCAAGTGTCGAATGACCGTCGTTTTTCGAAGCCAAAAATCTACACCTAGGACCCTTTCACTCGTTTTTCATTCACACTTTGAAAGATATGCTTGATTGGGTCCTTGAGCGCACACCCCCTCTCTCTTACAAAGCCACCGATACCTTTCTCACACTTCGTTCAATAGGCGAGGTGTGAAATGCACTCGACGACAATACAAAACATCCCCCCAACACATGTGTCGGCCTCAAAGAAAAACTCTGTTTAACGTTACTGATTACACGATATGGTTTTTAACCCCGAGCTAGCTCCGAGTGCTAGGGGAAAATAATATGAACGGTTGACACCCCCCAGAAAAAAAATTCTCGCTTTTGGTGAAAGAAAAGCAATTGGGAGTGTAACCAAGCGGAAACTGATACTCAAATTGATTCATTGAAATCAAAACGGCGTCAAAATCGTTGAACGCCATTGTGTACTGTGAAAACCATAGCTAAATAGCGCCAGGTTAAGGTGCTAAAAACTTGTAATTCGAGCTTGCGCAAATTAAATTTACTCAAAAAAAAAAAATCTCTTTGCCAATTCAAACCAGACAAGCATTTGCGTTAGGACCTGCTTCAACGGAATATCAAATGCCCATTGAAATTGAATAGCGCGTCCGGGATTTTTCTAATAAATACTTTAAACCTTATTCTAAATTTTCTCAAAAATTTGAAAACATCCAAATCCAATAACAAACAAATATATTTATGGTTCGGTACCGGCACTATTACGGTATATTTATTGCATCACTTACAATGATTGTTGCACTGTCTGCCTGAACCGAATGTTATTTAGTGCAACGGAAATTAAATTAAACAAAAAAAAAAAAAAAAATTAATTAAGATCAACAATATTGTTTATGTTTGTAATAAAATTCCAGTAACTGATCTTAAAATCAATTTAAAAAAATAAAGAAATAAATTCCATAATTTTCGCGCATTATAATTATTTATTAAAAGAATTTTAAAAAACCAGTTCATTAAATGTAAAATTAAAAAAATTTAAAAGAATTCGACATTTTTGTGCAGGTTTTATTTATACTGTACTGCACATTTTTAAATAATTTTGAAGATAATCGGCTCCACTTAGTACCACTTACAATGTCTTTCTCAGGTCAAGAAATGTTAGAAAACAAAGCGATTGAAAATGGTAGCATAATACTGATTTCGGCATTCAATTAAAATAGATAGCATGCGTACCGTATAATAAAATACACGAATTAGGTAACTTACTTTTTCTCTCTTTTTCCAGCTCCCGTGTCACGAAATCCTTTGGCGAACGGATTGTTGTCAATCTTCAATTGAGTTATCTAATCCAAACGAGAAAACAATTAATCCAAAAGAAACAATTTCGTGTAAATAACATTGACAATACACCGCGTATATATATATAAAAAAAATTGAAAAGCCAGCAGAATTAACAATATGATTCGTTTCTTAATAGCCTTTACCAGGAAGTTTTTCGTTCAAAAATTATTAAGCTCGACGTAAACAACGACAATAGCCAGTATATAAATACAAAGATCACAATCGTTTAATAAGAATCCGAAAAACCTCGACTAATTTTATTTCTTCATAAATATTATTTTATTTCAAAAGCGAGTAAAAAGATATATAAAATTCGCGTGATTCCAGACTGAGAACGAATAGAAAAAGAAAGAAAAAAAAAAAACCTCGAAACTGGTAATCTTCTATAAAACAAAAAATGTCGTCATAGTTTTGTGAGTTTCGCAAAAATAAAGTTTGAAATTGGTGACCATTTCATTCCAACCATAAATTTCTGATTTTCATTTTCTCCCCCCCCCCCCCCACCTCCAACCTCCTCCTTATTTCATTTTTCCCAACCATTTTTAGTTGAAACTTTATTTATTTATCGAGGTCCATCTATTATCCTTTGTCATTTATAGAAGAAAAAAAGAAAAAAATGCGTCACACACTATCTGTAATTTCACCTCCTCAACCATGCGTGCGCATCCAGTCTGACTCCCCCTGCTGCTTGAAATTTGCTGACCTTTTTTTAATATTACATCCAATGCAACATGCAACTTTTTTTATTATTATTATTTCTCGCTATCTCTCTTACTCTCTCTCTATCTCTGTATTTCGTTTGGAATTCAAGTCGTTTTCTGGTTTTTTTTTCTTCTTTACATTTTTTTTTCGACACTCGATTTGACCGTTTATCCCACCAGGGTGCCTCAACCGCAAGAGTGGCCGCAAAATAATCAAATATTCTGTCCATCTTCACACACACACACATTCATACAACTGCCTCATTTTTTTTTATCTAGATATGTAATTTAGAAGGTCAACGTCAAAAAAACGAAGAAGAGAGAAATCAAAAATGCTAATATCTTAAAATATGAATGCCACCTTCAACCAGATGGAGAGAAGAAAAAAAAAGCGGATTGTTCGCATACGCGTGCACCCGCACGACTCAACACGATTACTATTCTAGCAAGCCTTAAATATTTCCTTAATAATAATCGATTTCCCTTCCTAACAAGCAGACGTGAGAAAATAACCCATTTTATCAGGCAAATCATCTAAGATTAACAAATTTAATCATTTATTAAAACCGCTACCGGTACCCCAAAAAATTGATATAAATTTTACCAAGACCAAACTAAAACTTAATAAATTTTTCTAATATTTGTTTTTGATAGGATGATATTAAAGTAAAAAAAAAAAAAATAATAAAAAGTCTTTCTAGATAATTACACAATAATATTGTCTATTAAATAAAACTTCGCAACAACAAAATTTTTGGTATAACGAAATTTCAATACTACAAATCAGTACCGGTATGTTCGTTTTTCGACATTTTGCTGTAGCATAAAATTTTCAATACATCTAAAGTAAAACTTCGATTATCCTTGGATCGAGCCTAACTCGGATAATAATAACATATACGGAATATTAAAATTTGCAAAAAAAATACAGATTTGTATTTTTTTTTTTTTTTGCTATAGGCCTACATGTAGTTCTTTATTAATATTAATTCTAAATTAATTTTAAAACTTTTAAGACTACGGCTCCAATAATACCAGGTCTGACTAGTACGGACTCTCGGATAGTTTCATTGCACAACAAAAGTTGGCTACCAATTTGAGAATACGGTGATTACTTGATTTTTGTTCAAATTGAGTTTTAATTAATTTGAGTGCGCTTTATCTCAATATATTGAATATCGAATATTTGATTCAAACATCTGATCGAACATTATTTTGTTTAACATACTCCGGTTTAATGCTAATACAAAATATTTTTTATTTTGAGAAAAATAGAGGCTCTATTACTTTTTTTTAATAATTCAAATTAATTAAAAAACAACAGTTTGGTTAAAAATTAAGAATTTACCGTCATCTCATAATATTCTCGAAATTTTCTGGCAATACACGAGTTTTCCTTTAAAATTCAAACAAAACGTAACTTTTAACAAAATGCCGCATAAGAGCAGCTTCGTTCTATAGAAACTTGTTGTCAACAATTTCCTACCAAAAGCGTTGGTTTTATTTTAAATTATTCGAGAATGAAAACACCCGCATGTAGTAAATGTACAACGACTAACAACTCGTTTGCCAAATATTTGCTAAAATATAATTCCTATCCGGTATCACCGACCAAATATAATAAATCCGACGACGATCAATAATAATTATTATTAAAAGTAATCTTACCTTTTCATTTTGATAAGCGGTGACCGCGATGAATTCCGTTTCCTTGAAAACGTAAGTACGAAAAGTGCTGTAAGGAAGCTTAAGGATGTCATTAGCCCGGACTAAGTGAAAGCGAGGTTGATATTTGTGCATCGAATTCAATATCGTCTGAAAGAAGAAGAAAGAAAGAAAAAAAAAAAACATTCACATTAACTTTTCTAATTCTAAAAAAAAAAAAAAAAAAAAAAATCGACGACATCGAGCACAAAAATAATAACAAATTTTAAAGAAAATAAATATCTATATGAAACTCAATATTTTAAAAAGCCGTTGTAACGTCCATCGACCAAATTGATACTGGGGGATAGCAAAAAAAAAATTATATGCAACTATTTATTAAACCGTAACAAACGTATAATATGTTTTTTCTTTAAAAAGGTGACGTCACACCCACGAAATAAAATAGAAATTGTTGCTTCCCCCCCCCTCCCTCTTTTCCCTTCCCCCCCACCACCATTTTAAACGATAAAGAGCGAGAGGCAGCTTCCAAAGTATCTTTGGTCGTATTCCATCCCTGCAATTACACAAACAGCTCCCGTAATAACGAATGGAGAAAAGTAAAACCCAAATGATTACATATCTGGTAACATCTAAATTTATCTCTAATTCTTTTTTTTTTTTATATTATTATTATTGCTTTCTTTTTTCTTTTTTTCGTCTATTCCTTTTCTATTTTGTAAAATGCTCTATTCCTTCCCACATTTTATCGTCCCTATTAAACAGTATCACTCTTTCATCCCTCTTCTCAACCCGTTTAGCGAAATAGGGGATCGAGGGATCTACTAATCCGTATCGAAATTTAAATTACACATTTAACGCGGCAACTTGTCACACTTCTAATTTTAGATTAATTAGCATCAAATATAAATGGGCACTACAGAATTTATATATATATTTTTTCTTTTCGTCAAATTTTTGTGTGCATATTATGAGATACATTGCATTGGGGTTTACTTACATAGCAAAAGTTAGTGTTGTTTCCGGTCTGCAGGAAATTGACAGCACTGGTAAAGTGCTGAAATAGAACAAAATGGCCACCGATCAGAATTCAAATAAATAATAAACAAAAAAAAATAAATAAATAAAAATATGATCAAAATAAAAACTTAAAAACTATCTAAATTTATCATGTTATAAAAATATATTTACTACGTACCGATTATTATTAATAAGAAAAAAAAAAAAAAAAAAAGAACAAGCTGTCAATTAACTACGAAACCAAAACTGTGCGCGCATGCGTGGTGTCATATTTTTTCGACTAATATCATGACGCCAACGTACAATTTAAATTGAATTATGAGAACAAACAAAGCGCATCTCCCTCTCCGAAGAGACAGTGGTAAAACAGGGTATAATTTGTGCGACTAATTTAGTCGTCGTCTAAACTCCAAATTACACCCAAATTTAATTAGTAAATACAGTAAATTAAAAAAAAAAAAAGAAGTCTTATAAAAATTAGTTAACAAAAGTTTTTAATTGAACGCCGTCAAATTCACGGAATAAGACACGCATCTATCCGACTCTTACCACAAAATAATTAGATTAAAAAATATATTAAACATCGCTAGTTGAATTGTAAAACGACGTCACACCTGCACATGCTTATCTCCCTCTACCCCCCCTCTCCTCCCGACATGAATCACCTAGCGAAGCTTTTAATTAGCCCAACTAGCCTTAACAACGACCATCATTTGTCGTTGTTAGTCGTCTCGCCATTTGTCATCAATGGCAGATGTTCCTATTCCAAACAACCGACATTCTGATCAATCCGATTACTTGCAACCAGAGAGAAGTTAGGTTCGGTTTAATCGGGACCTATCTAATACACGAAAAAGCATGTGTTAAACGTCAAAGTCAATTTCCAAATTAATTTTTTTTAATCATGGGCCGTTTTAGCTAAAATGAACTATCAGTTAGTTTGTTTCACAAATTGTAATTCTCCTATACAAATTCTTAAAAGTAAAATCCTTCTTCAAAATTATTTACATTAATTTCAACAATATCAAAAAAAAAAAATATATATATAATTATAGCAACGAAATGAACTTCATAAAGATCCTCATGATCTCATCTCATAATGTGTTCAACTTCTATTAGGTTCCAAGTTGACTAACCTCGTCAACATTTCAGTTTTTGTTACACTCTTAAAAACAATCCTCAAAAATCATAAAATGTGAAGGAAAAAGAAGAGAAAAAAAACATCAACCGTCAATTTAAAAGAATTGGTGTTCACGACGGGTAATGTCCAGCAATTTCATTTCGTCCGCCCTGCGGTGCCAAAATAATATTGAAAGATGGAGTTGTACGACCGGCAAAGAAGTGTAAAGTGTGGGTGGGTAGTGGAGAGGGGAAACGATCCGGCGAAAGCTTCTTATTTGATATGATAGCACTAGCACACACACACACAGTCAGTACAATTCCCCTGGCTTGCCACGAGTCCAGTCATCTCTGTCCCTCATGCAGTTCATTAAATTCGGTTAGTGAGCTTCGATTAGGTTAAATGAGAAGTAAAAAAACTGAGTCAAAGAGAGACCCTTCGCAACATCAATATCCCCCCCCCCCCACCTCGTTCTATTCTATCTCGACGTCTACATTTACGTGAACCCTATAAAATGGGAGAGCAGAGGGGTTGAAATTAGGAGAAGTGATTTAGAGTTAATCTAGATCCCTCTTCTTCTTCTTCTCGTCGTAGTAACGACCCTGGACGTGACGTCAGTAATGTACCAAACAACAGTGGCAGCTGCTCGGCTTCCTCCGACGCAACGACACGGCCATAAATACGAGAAAATGGATCTGATTGACCGGATTAACTGAAACCTGCGACCGACACGCTCATTTATACGCGAACGAATGCCCCTGTCCAAAAACCAATCGACCACGTGACTACACCAATCTTCCGCATCCTTTTTTTTTTTTTTAATGCCGAATTAACGCTTACACTCGTTCAATTTAAATAACAGTACTGTACGAACAAACTAAATCTATTTCAACGTTTCAAACTATTACCAAGCTATTACTATAATATCGAAATTCGATGTAAATCCGTTACCGTACCCATAATACAGTCTACTATCCAGACCTGCTACTGCCTAGAAACGCTGTTTGGTTCAGCGTTCTAGGTACAGGAACATTTTTCCCACTAAAAAAACAATGGCGGGAAGTGTTTAATTGATTGTTAAATTATTTAAAAATAGCATTAAAGTGACTAATGTAGCTTAGATGATTACAGCTTAAGTGACTAACGTAGCTTAAAATTTCAATCATTTATTTTTTAAAAAAAAATTCATTAGCTCTGCATATTATTTGAAACGTGTTACAAATTCAGCCAACTCGTAAGGAAAAATTCAACAGTTGAAAAAACCGATAACTAAAAATCCTCCACACGATTCAGTATTAACCTTCTAATTATTTCTAGTCAACGATGCGTAGACGGAAGTTGCAGATTGAATACAAAATCAAATTTCTTTTTTTTTTTCTTTTTCTTCGAGTAAACAAACTTGAACTGCGACAAAACTTGGTCTAACCTCGACAGTTGCCATAACTTTTAGCTAATTCTTCCAAACTCTTAGTCTTGCATTTGTTTATAAATACAGATAGAAAGTGAAAAAGGCAACAAAAAAAAAAAACTCCCAGTATTTTGAAGTTGTCCAGAGTGTGACAGAATTCAAAAATTAGGTTGCAATATGGCAGTCGCATCCGAAAACAACAATGGATGTACAATAAATCTAGTGTGTGCAAATGATAATAATAGTTTAAAAAATAAAAAAAAAGTAGGAAAAATTAAGCGGAGAAATGACAAAAGCATGAGAGCAGAAAGTGCGAGATAAAAAATAAAGTTTGAAAACGTCTTTGAAAGAGCGACCGCAATCTATTGGGATTAATTATAAGTTGCGTTGCAAAATGAACGCAACTTAAGGTAGAGACTGTGTAGTAATATGGGGGACCAAACACGCCCATTCCTCCTTTTCAAGTGAAAATAATAGTGACTTAAAAAACGACGCCCTTTTTATTCACTCTTCTCTTATACGTCCTTGCTCTTTTCAACGTTTTATAATTTAAAAAATAATAATAATATAAAAAAAATAAAAAATACAATACAATGCAGATGAATTAAAAAAAAAATTTTTTACCATCTTTTTTTTTTCTTTTCTCTCTCTCACACACACAATTTCTTCAGTTTCAATTGGGAAAAAGTATGTTACGAAGGCCATTTAGACCAGGTATACGTGCAATTTTTTTTTTCTTTTCTCGTTTTCTCTCTCTACCGCGCACACATAACAATAATGAATAAAAGACAGATAAACTTAAACATAATAATCAAATAACTATCATAAACACTGACGTCACCAGTTGTGTTTCACTTTTCTACGCGCAAGAATACAATAATAATAATTATTAGGAATCGTCTCGTTTATCCTCATTTTTACCCGAATATGATGTCATGTCAATTAAAGGTAAAAGTTAAACATTTGAAATCAGCCACTATCAATAATAATTTTTTTTTAAAAAATAATTTAAATAATAATAGTACCGTACACTGTCTTAAAAAAAAACTTTTTTCCAACATAAAATCATATTGAAATGCTAGCATTTTCAATTAATATACGAATTCTAATAAAAAAAATATCGTAATTTAAAATCATTATTCTTAGATCAATTTAAAATGAATAAATTTTAAGCTCAAAATTAGCTACAAGTTAAAAACATTATTATTATTTTCTTTTTATTTAAAAAAAAATTGATTTATCTTGTTTAAAATTTATTTATTAAAATATTATTCAAATTTTTTATTATTTTTTTTTTTAAATAGATGTAGCGCACAAATACTATAATGAATAAGAGTTAAATAATAAATTCATTAAAATTGACTACCAAACTTTACTAACAATAAAATTTCAAACTAGGTTGGGAATTATTCTTAAGAAACCGTAAAACCTTTAACAAGTAATGGCCATCAATAGAAGCGAAATTCGCTCGCACAAAGCAAAAAAATGATAAAAAAAAAATATATCAATATTTTTCAAAACAACTTTGATGAACGTTAAAAGGCTTTAGTTAATATACTCGTATATAACCAATAATTTCAAAAACTTTTAAAATCGAATTGTATTTTTATCATTTTTTATGAATAAAAAAAGTTGTTCAACCTGCCTTGAAAAATTCGATTTTTCCGTAATAAACTTTATCTTAAAAATATTCTTTTTCTATTTTATTATTATTATTATTATTTTTTTTAAACAAAATTTAATAATTCTTTCCTCTTATTTTAATACGCAAAATTAAATTTCATTCTTTTTCTCAGGATAAGCTCAACTTTTGACACTTTAATTCGATTTTTCCTAACATTATAATTAATAAGGGTGAGTTGTTTGTTTACCTTAATTACTCACTAAATAGTGTTACGACATTTAAATCTATTTACTACGAGTTAAATAAAATTAAATATAGGTTTTATATTTTACCGGTATTTTATCAGTTTCATCAAAAAAAATAACCTTAGCAAAAATAAAAAAAACGACAAAAACAGTGCATAATAGTTAGAGTTTAGACAGGTGGTTATTACTATTAATTCCAAATAATTTTCCCTCATCTAACTTCTGTTAAACTCTGCAAAAATTTTTTTTTCTTCTTCTTCAACGATCTCTCTTCTACACGGAACGTCAATTCGAGGTACACTTTTTTTTTGTTGTTGCTCATACCGCTGCTAAATACGAAGGTGCTCATTTCACACGTCATAAGAGCGGAAGGATAATAATAATTAAGGATAACAACAACGAGCCAAAAAGAAAGGGTATGTGAGAAAAATAAAATCAGCTAAAAATTACACGCTATCTCCGGTTAAGGAAAAAAAACATGGTACGAAAAAACAAAAAAAAAAAATATGAAACCAACGTGTAAACATAGCTTAACACCCCTCCCTCCCTCTTTCAGGTCCATCATTTTTTTTAAAGGATTATCACTGCGTAATGTTATATCCTCGGTGAAACTGTAGATGGGCACTATAAAAGTAGAAAAATAAACCGAGTTCTTCAAAGAATTTGTAAAGAGAAAAAAAAAAAGCCGCTTAAAGATATTTAAAAGTGTGTTTGTACGCTGCTGCTGCAGACGAGGGACATCTTCGCTTTTCCCAAAATACAGCGAGATGAGCAAACACTTGAAAGGGCTTTTCTAGTAAACCTAGGAGTTCCAGGTAGCCAACAACTTTCCAAAAGTCAACATAGAAAGGTCAAGCGTGGTTCCATTTTAAAACGCCTCAAAGGAAACCGTTTTACCCGCGTATTTACCCTGCCTACGCGTTTTACGTGTTGTTAGCTTTCGCGCAACCAACACCTGCATTTTTATTTAACAACGTCGCCAAACGGCTAATGCGTGAAATAAACATTCCCCAACTCCCACAAAATAAAATAAAAAAAAAAAAATATTCCCATCTAACGTCTTTTCGCCACATACAGAATTTTTTTTTCTTTCTTTCCCTCGAATATTTTCTACCGCTGAACTCCAATCAATTTTTCGCAAACACAATAATTTGTGACTAATCGACTTGATCGCTTCTTCGTAATTCTATATTTTAATCTATCAAATACCCGCCGTAACCACTGTACTTTAATAAATATTAGTTTAGCCCTAAAAGTGACCGCACATTCTATTTTATTAGATCAATATCGAAAATATATTTGCGGTATGTTCAGATGAGAAAACTTTTAGATTCTCAAATTGAGCTTAATAATATGCTACAGTAGTAACATTTACGTGGAACCTCGATTATCCGAGTTTTGGATTTTCGACAATACGTATTAACCGAGCCGTCGTTTTATTTTTTTAATATTATTTTTTAAAATTTGAGGAAAAAATGTAACGAGATTTTCTTAAAAATAAAGTGCATACACATTTTTGTTCTAAAATGCTGTTAAATTCTGAATTAATTGGATTAACCTTATACAGTACATGTACAGTAGTAAATAATTATCTACGAGTACAAAAACAGCGCAAATGTGTATTTTCCCTTGTTTTATTATTGCAGTATAAAAATTGCCCAAAATTACCGCTATTGCTAATAAATCAAAAGCGATAAAATTTGATTTTTTTCCCTAACTCCTAACTTTTTCCGCCAATTTTCTGCTACTGCGCTTGCAATTACCAAATTTGTAAAGAGAATTGAGTTTTTCATACGCCAAAAATTTTAATAAGAAAAGTGGCTGAAGAAAAGAAGAGCCGATTCTTTAAGAGCGATTCGTAACTGCGTGATGAGATAAGAGGTCGGTGGGTGTTGAATGAGTTAATCAGCTTTCGTCACAAGTGGACATCGCATCGGGGGTGATTATTAGCTCCATTACGAAAAACGTTGGGCCGCTGCTCGACCATCTGTTATGTTTGTTTTTCAAATTTTCAACGTAAAGTGAGCTAGATTCACCCTTCGTTTCTCTCCTTTTGTTTGCTTATCACCCACCTTTCACCGAGAGCGCTGGTCACCGCATGGGGGCGCGCTCACATTTCCACTTGCCCACCTTTTTTTTTTCTCATTGATAACAACGTCAAAATGGCGGACAACCCTCATTTTCATTTCCAACATTAAGAAATAAAGGAGCCACGCCTCCTCTAATAGGAATAGTAATGGTAATAAACAACTTATTCGCCTGCGCACCCAAAGTACACGTCTTCAACCACCAGCTCTTCTTTTTCTTCGCCAGAATTATTATTTTTTTCTTCTTCTTCTTCCTCTCTCAAACCCGAGGGATAATTTGAGAATAGAAGACAAGAGTGGTGGAGTGATGCTATATTCCCTGTTGTGTATCTTTAGCTAATTCGCATCTAAGTGCCATTGTTTACACAGCTTAATTGCCGGCTCAACGCTGTTTTGTGCGCACAAAAGGTGTTAATGTGCACGTAAAATGACGAATTAAGCTTCGGCCACTTTACAAAACGTGTTTTTTTAAAGCTTAAGCAATGCTAATTATTATTATTTTTTTTTTTGAAATAAAATTTTAATTGTAGTTTTTAACATACCAAAATATTCATTACCGTACTGTACAACATACCGGTAACCTTTTTTTTTTTTTTGGTCAAAGATCACCCAAGATTTTCTTATAAAATATAATTAAAATGACTGATATGTATACTGGGCATTGGATAATTAAATAGTACACGATAGAATTAAAGACTATGCTAATCTATACAAAAAGTAATTATCGCAAAAATTATTGATCAAGTAAAACAAATACAGTACGCTACACTGGCCGTCGTATAGCAATAGTTACTGTAGCTAAGCATTTTAATTAATATTTAATTTCAGAAAAGCTTTAGTAATCGTATTTAAACTGGCAATAATAAAACTTAGACGAAGTTTTACTGATCAATATTATTTTTTTTTTCTCTATACATGTACTGGTAATAATAATAATAAAAATATAAATTAAATCTAAAATGTTGATTAATCTTAATCGCGAGAGTGAAATTGCGTGGCCGATAACACTTTTAATTCTCAACTCTTCAATTACGCTAAGTACACCAATAAACTATTAAAGCAATTTCCAAATTAAATATTTACTCTCTATTTTAATGTATTTTATTGTATTAAATATTACTTCATTGTATTAAAATAATGCATTACTGTATATTGAAAAACTGTAATATTTATCTTGGATTTCCCAGTTTTGGAAAGCGTGATAAAACATTTTTCCAATAAAAATATTTCTACGCTTGTTTTCCTTCTATTGTTATTATTTTTTTTACGCTTCGTCTTTAATTTAATTCGATAGCTTAATAATTCGAACTCGCCGAAAATTACAATTTCGCAATATAAAAAATCATTAACTTTTGCGCCATTATTATTTTTTTCTTCTTCAAATTTTCATCACCAAATCGCCATGTAATATTATACGGAAAATTGCGAAGAAATTGTGGTTTATTAACAAAATAAGAAGAAAAAAAAAAACCAAACAACCAAAAGTATAAACAAAAATAGTTACGTTGGCCGAAATTAATAATACCGTAATTCTTAGCAACATTAAGTCTATTGACCGATGATGACTTATTTTAACAGAAATCGTCTATAACGGCAATCAATTAAAATTTAATAAATATTGTATTTTCAATCTAGTTAATTAAATGTAAAAAAATAAACAAAACGTTTTATTTATCCTTTTAAATAAAGTTTTTTTTAAAAAAAAAAAAAAAAAAAAATACCGGTAATAAAAAAAAAGAAGCAAAAATAAATAAGGAAAACATATTATTTTTTTCCTCAAAGAAGTCAAATAATTCGAGGAATGCGGTAATTCGGTGGCGCCACCCGATAGAGAGAACATTATCGTTAGCTTTTACCATCCATCTCGTACTAATCCCAAGAATGTTAACGCTGATATATCTCTCCCGTATTCATTTCCCCAGCGTTAAATCCCGCATTCTACTCGTATTTTCATCTCTCTCGCTCTCACCCCCCACCAAAAATAAAAAAAAGAAATGCGCGTTGCGTTCGAGGCGTAAATTAGCCTGTTGGACGCCGATTACGTCATATCGGGCCAAATAAATTGGGTTTTGTTTTCAAAAGTCATTCACTCGAGACGTTGTTTGCCTCAGCGTCGACTATTTTGATGGGATGATTCTAGGTCTTGTCAAACTCAACCATCACCTTTTAACTCCCAACCCACCCTCACACACCTATCATCCATCCATCCCACCAAACCAACCAGCTCTTTACCAAGGTAGAAAAATGGCTCCTTAGCCTCGAGCTTGTAATTCTCACCCTCCTTCTATTCCCAACATCTCCCACTTTTTTTTTCTTATTCTTAAACGTAAAAATTCTTTTTTTTTTTTTAAATAATAATAAAAAAAAAAAACTAAAGAAGTCTCGCCTCTTCAAATTACCGAGCTCAATGCACACGCTGCCTGCAGTGAGAGGGCCAAAGTAAGGCGCTAGGGGCTCTAGATAATAAACACCTCAGTTGTCCCCACCCCCACCCACCCACACGCTCATCCCACCTTCCATCAATTTATTTTCAAAAGGTAGAAAATTTTTCTCCCTCCTTTTATTATTTATTTTTTTTTTTAGAAAAAAACCCTTTTTTTCTTTCATTACCCCCCACCCTTCGGCTCACCACACCAAAAACTTATTTACACTGTACGTCGCGTCGTATGGACGCTAGACGGCGCTCTAATTTGCTTAAAACAATAACTAAGCGAAAGAAAAGAAGAAGAAAAAAAAGAAGCATTTAAATAAAAAAAAAAATAAATAAATAAAAAAAGATGAGGGGGAATACTTACAAAGCCGTGCTTGTCCGAAATGTTGTTAGTTAGTTTAAGTTTGTGAAACGACACCACTTTCTGCATCCATTGTTCGCCGGTACTCGGAGAATCCGGGTGAATATACATCCGTTTAGGCATTTCCGGATCCGCTTTGCCAGCCACCATCCACCGGCTGTTGTGGAATTTATAACGACAATCGTCGGCCGCCACTATGTCCATCAGTAAGATGTATTTGGCTTTCTTGTCCAGACCCGACACGCGAACTTTAAAGGCAGGAAACATTCGTCTATCGAGAGTCCGTCACACACCGACATCACCCAATCAATCAAAGACGGAAGAAAAATAAAAGCAAACAAACAGAAAAAAAAAAAAAATTCTCATTAGAATTAACATAATTAGAAAATAACAATTTAAGGAAGAGAAAAAAATGGGCACTTTTCATTTACATAAAAATTGTTTTAACGCCTCTCATGTCAGTTTTTTTTTCTTTCTTCTCAACTTAATTTTTTCTATCAATATTCCATAATAATTTTAAACGCTTCGAATATGCAAATAAACAATTTTAGAACTCGTTACCGTGAAAAACATTCCCGTAATAAAATAAAAGATTTCTTAAGAATTTTTCAAAATACTGATCAAAACTCGATTAAGGTAAAAAAAAATGTTTGGGATCATTATTTATAAGGCTCGAAAATGGCGAGACTGACGCATGCGTGATCGTAAACAAACTGGGTAATTATATATTTGCTCCCCCCTTTAAGTTCTAACAATTTATTTATTTCGTTTTATTATTATCCTTGGGTATCCCTAAATTTTTTTTTTTTTGGCTGCGTCGTAAGCTTGATCGTCGTATAAAAAGTCATCAATAAAGTTATGAGGTAGTTGTCTACGTCGAGACCTCCTCATGTGGCGCTGCGTGCGTCTAAAAAGCCACACAGCAGTAAATTCTCCACACACATGCAAACAATAATTGTCTTTCTCTCCTTCTCTCCACCCCATTCCCAACTATCTCAAACACTATGTGGATCATCGCAAAATCCCAATAAAAATTAAAAAAAAAAAATTTAATTCGGCATGAACCTCCCTTCAAAATGATTATCAAATTATTTCAGATTGAACATCAATTTAATTTCTTTTTAAAAAAAATTTAATTCAATACCGTACTTGTTACCACTGAACACGTCTTGGAAAAAAATAAAAAAAAAACTTCGTTTTTCTTTTACTTCTTTTTCGTTATTAAATTAAAATATTAACTGCGTGGTAGATAAAAAAAAATATAATTAAACTAATTACGTTTTAAATTTGATCAGCATGTTGTATGAACTTGGCTGACAGCAACGAAAATTTTTATGTGACGTGAAGCCGACGAGTACTATTATTAATTGGGAGATCACGAGTAACAAAAATAATAATAATAAAAAAAAAAACCCGACAACGTGTCAGCCAAAAATTACACTTTTATTTCAAAACGTGTAATGTATTTTATATTATACACAATTTATTTTTTTCTTCTTCTTATTTGTGAAGAAAAAGTTGATTTAATAAAAATGTGCCACTTTCCGGATTTTGTAAATTGATACCGTATTCGAAAGATAGAGAGAGAGGCAGGCGCTATAGCGAGAAAGCATGAACCGAGAAAAAACATTAAAAATGTTAATAGGCGGGTTCCGTGAATTCTATGATGGACACACCACGGTCAAACATCACGTCCGACATTTATATACAGAGTATATATATTTTTTTTTCGAAGAAATCCGATAAAAAAAAGTGAGAAAAATGCTCGATGCGTCATTCCAACTTTTTTTTTTACATCATTTCTACAGGGTGGTGAGGAATAAGTCAATAAAAATAGCCAACAGTAGTAAGAGAGTTGAGTATTTTTACGCTAATTAACTTCGCAATGTGGCGCTACTTCCGCCTCACCCTGTATACCCCCGTGTAATGAATACGCCGCGCTCTCGATCACCCACCGAAATAATAATTTGATTTTTAAATTATTATAAAATCTATTTCAAAAAAAAAAAATAATAATAATAATAATACTGTAATAGTAACAACACGTGAATGTATTATACGAGTATAAGATGGTCATTAAAATCAAGTACGGTGTATATTACGATTTCTCGTCACGTAAAATCGCCTAATAATAAAATGAAAGTGCGGAGAAGAAGAAGAAAGAAAAAAAAAAAAGTTGAAAGAAAAAAGAAACTATTTCTTTGTAGAAAACATTTTTTTTGCCCTTCTTTTTTTGAAAGTAGATTTTAACGACCTAATTAAAATTAAAACTCATATTAGAAGAGAAAACGCGAACAATCGGTGCGCGGCAACTTTTATCACTTTATTAAATCCTTCGTTTATTTACTTAAAAAAAAAAACTTTTCTTTACTCAACCAATTTATTTCTGTCGATTTAAGGTGAGAATTCCAACAGATTTCCAAATAATAACTAACAATCTTTTTTTTTTTTTTTAAAAAAAAAAATTCTATTTTCAAAAAAAATAAATAAAAACGGAAGTTCGATTCATTTCCTTTTTTAGCTACACTTTTCACAGCTAACGTATTCGCCCACAAAGAAAAATCCTATATACATGTGTACTGTATATATTTTTTTTATATTTCTCATTTTTCTCTTTTTGAATGAAACCAAAAACAAAAAAAAAATTGCAAATTGAAATAAAAAGAAAAAAAAAAACACATTCACGCGTTGGTTGATTAAACGAGTGTGAAATCACGTGACACCTTATTTTTCCCCCCATCAACCACCCTCCTTTTTATCTTGTCATTAACTAAGTAATACAGCGTAAAAAAATGGCGCTTGTGGTCGGCTTCTTTATTCAATTATACTCCGTAGTAAACTTTCATCTAAGCAATTTAAAAATGTGGTTAAAAACTTCAAAATTCTCTTGAAAAAAAAAAAAAAAATAAAACTCCCGTTAAAACGCAGTTAACTTCTAAACATAATAATTATAGTATTATTAACAGTAGTAAGCCGTCGTTTAATATGTTATTTTTTCTTTTTACTGTATCTAAAAACTGTGTGCTAGAATATCGGTTTAACCTTTGCTACTACAGCCAGTGTAAAAACACGGTTCCTAACGTAGCCGCAAACGAGTGAAAACAACGCTGAAGTTGATTTGAGAACTAGAACGGCAGCTCTGGGTTCCGATTACAACCTTCACGATGTTGTTTTAAGGTCACATTAACATTTTCCAGTTAAAAAAAAAAGGTAGCTAAACTCAAAATAATTTCTCGCCTCCGCCAACTAATTTACACGACTCAAAACTTATTACCTCACCACTCAACCAAAAAAGTTAATTCAGCTCAAAACTCAATTGTCAAAAGTCATTGCTGTTGCCACCACGCACTTTTTTTTAACCCTAACCTTAGCTTAGACCGTAGACGAAACAATTATTAAAAAGAATAAATAAAAATTTCAAACAAATATCACGTAATTTTTCTCTTGTTTTTTTTTTTTTTTTCTTCATCTCTAGCTCTCTCTTCAAACTCAAATAATAAGTTTCAGATAGCTTAATTAATACTTGTTTTACACTTCTGTCAATCTTCGTAAGCCTTCTATTTTCTCTTTAATAACAGTTTAATAATAATTTGTTCAACAGAGAGAGAGAGAGAGAGAGAGAAAAAAAGAAATCGCGCTAATTTATTTCAGACGTGTATAAAATATACGCGTTACGTGGGGAGACAACGTACAAAATTATTAACGAAGAGAATCGATCGTAGCCCAGTTGAATACAGTATACACACTCGGCGTAACCAACTTAACGTTACATTATACAGTATAAAAAAAACCGTTTAACACCATACGGCAGCCATCATCATTATAATAATGAAAGTTACAAAAAATTGCGAAGAAAAGCAAAAGGTTTTGACTACAGTATAGTTTATATTATATCCTCCGCCAACAACAGCAGTTCGAACGGTGTGTGTGTGTGCATTAGAAGCGAGCTGCGTTTATAACGAGGGTGGTCAACCATTCCATTCCATCCAGGTCATAGTAAGAGCGTGGTCAGGTATCGTCAGAGGCAGAAGGGAGAGAGGAAGATAGGTGGTAAATGAGGAGGGGGTGGGGGGAGAGAGAGAGAGATAGAGAAAAAAAAGGGGAGAGAATGAGGGAGCGGAGAGGAAAGGTAGATTTAAATTGCTTAAAAAACGCAACCACTCGTTAGTCGCATACGTATATACATGTGGGCTATTTATTATGATAAATCTATAGTGTGTATAGTTATAAATGTTGTTTTTCTCACCCTTCTTCAAGATTAAAAATTTTTTAAAACAAACATGGCCACAGGGGGGCCAACCCCTCTCCCTAACTGCTCTACCTGAGTGAATAGGTAGATGGTTCCTTTCACCTCATCAAAACTTTTTTTTAAAAAAAAATATATACGTGAGTTGAGATATATAAACAGAATAAATAAAAAAAAATCAAACTGCAGTTTGTTTACACAGTTCACGCGGATGCGGCACGAATTCAATTACAAATTTTCGCTTCGATCCATTTCGCGTTTCCCAATAAATGGGCTTTTCCGAACTTGCGAGTTCTATTTAACAGCGAATAAAAACTCTTGGCTTTTTCTCAAATAAAAAAAAAATCAATATACTGCATATATCTTTTTTTTTTTTTTTTATATTTCTGACGGTCTAATAATTCATTATCACCTGCGAGAGGAAATTTAATAATAAAAATAAAAAAAATATATATTAATAATTAGCAAAAATTACGACAGTTTTAAATTTACGACTCACGAGCTGTTTGCGAAGCACTTAAATATTATGCTGTAAATGTATTTCGAAAAAAATAAATATAATATACGAGTATATTCTCACATATTACCGTATGGTAAATTATATTTAATTATAAAATCTCATGCAACGTAGAACGAGATTAAAGATTACGCAACAGAACTTTCAATAAAGTTGATTTTTTTTTCTGGGTTAACTAGTCTAATTAGAAGAATCAACCGCTGCCACCAAACACGTAATGTAGTTTCCAGCAGAGATAAGGCGGAAGTAGACCGTTATTAATCTACGTCGACTCGTAGAAATAAAACTAGCTAACTGCATTTGCACACAAGCAAAAATCCACATTAATAAAAAATAATTGAAAATAACCTCAAAAAAAGTAGGAACCAGTTATAAACCAATGCAAATACCCATAAACAAAATAACGCAATTATTTAAGAAAAAAAATATACGGTAATCAAAATATGCAAATGAAAATTACTGTAATTTAACTAAAAACACGTATTCCATAATTTAAAAAAAAAAAAAAAAAAATTAAAACGCAAACGCAAACTCAAAAAAAAAATTAAAATTGGTATTCAGCAACATTAAAATACAGTAGACGGTAGTGAGATTTACGATTGGAATGTCTTGCTTAAGTATGCATAAAAAATAGTACCAGGTGAGATTTAAAAAATAAAAAAATCTGCCTAATGTGTGAACATCATTAGTGGGGAATAAGTGATTTCTAAATTGCATTTATCTCGATTGCATCTTAACTAGCTTTCGCCCAATACAATAATAATAAATGAGCGTAACACATATCATTTAAACGCATACTGGTGACGCTAATAGTATACTATATATAAAAAAAAAACAGATGGTTCAATCGTGTCTTTCCATCGATTCATGACAACCTACTTAAAAAAATTCGCATATCGAATTCGAACCGAAATACCAAAATTTGATCCGAGGGGGAGGGGGGGGGGGAGAAATATTTAATATTATTGAGCCAGCCAGTCACCTCATCAGCGTCTCAACTAAAACATACATACTGTACACACCGAAAGAGTATCGATCCAGCATTTTATTTAACTAAATACATTATACAGTACTGGTATATAAAAAAAAAAACACGGAATCGTTAAAAGAAATAGCCACAGCTGAAATAGTTGTTTAACTAAAAAGTTGACTTAACACGTACCTGGCTTACATATATGCCGCGCTAAATAAACAAAATGAAATATTCCCTCAACTAATACAGTACATTTACTTAACATACACTCACTCACACTTGCTAACTGCGTTTAAACATACAACATGATTTATACTATACCCCTAAAAATAATCACGATGACGTCATTTGATAGCGAGGAATTTGCAGCCATATACTTTTTTTTTTTTTAATGATTAAATCATATTAATCATTTTTAAATAAAAATTCGAAAAACCGAATATGGCAAAAATAAAATATTCTTTAAAAACAATAATTTTAAAATTAAATTTAAATACAGCAGGGCCTATAATACAGGATACGGTAAACGAAAAAAATAAACACCACTTGAATTAATTACAATAATTTGCTCATTCTAATCAACTATGGAAAATATCAATTTATAGTAATATTATTGTAAATCGCATATTTTTCATAATTTTATTTATTATAACGCGTGTTCCAAATGTCATTTGCTCTCAACATACGCAGCCAGACGCATTGCTCATCATTGACTGTTTACTACTGCATCGTTTTTACAACTTGATTCCATGCCTGCATACGTCACTTTAAAGTCCATTTTTAACTAGTAAGAACTCACATAAATTAAATAATTCTAGAATCAATAATATTCGGTATTTATCTTTCACTCGGTTCGGTTTTTTTTTTTTTACATTTCACCGCGTATATATTTTGATCCGTTTTGATTGACAAATTTTGAATGCAAACACATGCAAATTATCCATTTCAAATTTTATTTGTTCCGTTTATGTCATTTTATTATTTTTAAAGGAAGCTTGTTTTTTTTTTTTTTTTTTTTTTTTGTCTTTCTCAAAATGCGTATAATAATGCACTACAGACCAAAAAATAAACGCGTGAAACATCTGCATTATCATTCGACTGTGCTAATAAAAAAATTAAACTAATAATAATAATAATAATAAAAATCCAGATCTCATTCAAGCGTCGATTTCCAGTTCGGATGAGAAAATTGCATCTTGAACACCTCGTACCGCTCCACCCCCTCACACAAACACAGCACACCTACGTTAAATACCACGTTGGAAATACGAAACTGTATTAATACGCACGCGAGGCGAAGCAACTGTCAAAACTAGATTCAAAGATCGTTTATTTCGATATTAATATACTGTATAATATATATAAAAAAAAACCACTATTAATTACCGTACGAGTAATTTAAAGCAGATGTTATTTATTCTATCATCAAACTTTATTTTTTAAGTCAACACATAAAAATAATGTAGCACTTATTTTTATTTCCGCCATTATCCCTGTCTGTGACAATTTCTACCATCGCGATAACAATTTTATTTATTTTAAGGTGATACGTTTAATAAAGTTGTTTGCGTATAGAATATCGACAATAATTAACTACAGCTTCGTTAATAAAGTTGTTGTTACATCTCTCACATTTATTAGAAAGGCGAAAAAAAAAAGTAAAATTCGAATTTTGCACCTGGCTCCTTTCGGGTCGAACTTTCTACCGGTAAAAACACACTTAACACAACTAAAAGATTAATCACTCATTTAACTCGAATTTCTCGCGCATTCCATATTAAGTTACCTTTTTGTATTTATTATAATCCCAATGCGAATAAAAATCTAGCAACAGATGAGGAATAAGAGGGCATGGTAAACGTCTCAAAGTCTGCGATTAAAAACGATTAACCGGGAAAAACATCACCAGTAGGGCTCAATCTAAACGTCCCTTCATTTACTCTTTATTCAGATGATACCGTACCTGCCGGGTCTTTTTTTACTATTATCTATTTCACTGCACAGTAGTTGCATTTTTCCCCCAGTCTTTTATTTTGACTTTCATCGAAAACGCACGCAATCGTCTTATATTTTTACTCTCGCACCAAACAAACGCATCGCCAAATTTCGCAACGACTACAAAGACATCACACAAAGCCTGGTACGAAATCGCATACAAAATAGATTTAGAGAATAGCAGGCGAATGCCTAGATTTATAAATATGCCTTCGCGATTTCGAACGAGCGAAAAATGTTTGTAAAAATGATAGATAGGAAGAGGCTGCGTAATCAGGACGAGTGCTTAGTGGAGAACAGATGTTACGAAAGGTAAGTTGGTGCATTGCTCATCGGTAACGGTTTCGCCCACCCACACTCATAATTAGTTAGATCTGAGTTCAGGTACGCGTTTCGAACCCCGTATTTGTCTACTAACTAGTTGGCGTAACATCTGTGATATTGAAACGTGAGTAATAAAAACCATGATAAAAACAACATCAGTTAGCGCTGATTCACCTTTTACGCGTACTTTAATACTGCGTTTCCCAACGCGATACCATCATACTACCGTAGGCATTTTAATTAGCCAGGCAAACATTATGCAGACATTGAATAAAAGCAAACTCAGCACGCTTAATACTAGCCATTGTAAAAATTAGCCCAATCTAATTCGCTTATATTCCATAATTTATGTCGAATTAACTACAAAACAGTAAAATTAATGTAAGTAAATGACAATTCGCGTTAGCATTACATTAGCTAACTGCTTACCTAAATATTGCTGAATGCATTTTAATTAAATAAAAAATCCAAATATTTTTCTTTAAAATTTTTGTTTCCCATTGATTGCATTTTTTTTTTTTTTCAAAAAAAAATTTTATAGTTTGAAGTATTTTCAAGCTCTTAAATTATTATAATTTTTTTTTTATTCTTGTTTTCAGGAAAACAAAACTCTTCAGAATCTGCAGCGCAAACTGTTTTTAAATTCACGGCCTAATAAAGACTCATAATATAAAAAGCAATTTAATATTAAAGTAAAATAAAAATTTATTGCTTTCATTAATGTGGAAATAAAAAATTGAAAGTAAATTCTAAGAAAACAATGAACGCGTTCAAGTGAAGCAAGATACAATACCGTACTGTATTTCAACACCATTAATTTTTTTTTTTTTTTTATCTTTTTGACTTTAATAAACTTAAATTTAATTTTTAATTGCTCGTTATAAAATATTCAACGAGATAATAATCTAAATAAAAATATTAAAAAAATGTTGCGAGTTTCTCAAGTGTCTATTAAGCTCAAAATACGACACCTAATAATTAAAACCGGATATTTGTTTTGAACTAACAGAATGCGACAAAAATATTAAAAAAAGAAAAAAAAAATCAATAGAAAATAATAAGATCAATAATTACGAGAAAGGTGATAATATCGAGCCGCAAAATTTCGTTGACGATAATAAAAAGAGCCGCCGCCACAATGAGTAAAACAATTGAATAGAACCCGGTTGGTTAATTTGACCTTCACTTTGCAACACGGGCGGAAAATCCAGCAATTTACATATCAAACATCTCACCTTCACTGTGACATTTCTTTCTTGGCAATATGTACCTGCAACATAAGCTGCACGCAATCCTCATTTGTTAATTAATATAGTTTCGGAAATTATATCACCGACAGCAACCGCCGCAGCAACAAGTTCGCAATCTCCATTCATTCTTTTCATAATTTTATTAAAATAACCTGGGCTTTTTTTTAAAAAAAAAATACCAGAATAAAGCGAAACTTTCGAACAAAAGTGCTAGCTTTTTATATTCTATTCATTTTACGATGATGCCATTCAATCAATAAATTCAACAGACTAATCGAGCGTTTATATAGAAGCGCCATAAACAATGAGTCTGTTCTTAAAACAATGAGCAAAGTCAATTGAATAAAGGTTGGAGCCAACGTCTGTTCAAAATTTTATTAAAAGTCAATAGAAGTGCTATCTTAAGTAATAAAATTTATTTTTTTTAAAAAAAAAAATTAATTTTAAATACACAACGTTATTCTATTAATACTCAATAATTGCCTGCTACCATTTTGAAATGTTTTTAGTCTGACGCACTTTCTCAAATTTGATTTAATTGATCCGCGTATGAAAATTATATATCCTACAATAACTCCATCACATAATAATTATTTGCATGCAAAATTGGCTTTATGCACAACTAATTTAGGAAGCGCCAAAAAATTCCCAATAATAATTCTTCCTCGATATCGCAATGCAAAAAATAAATAAAAATTAATTAGACATTTAACTTAAATGCATATAAATAACCACCTATTTCAAACTTGGCCCTCTAAAAGTCTAAATTAATGATAATACAGTATAATATTTTTAATTAAAATATAAACTTAATTATACCCGGATCTTCTGATTTTTTTTTACACAAAACTACAACAAGCACGGTCTTTAAGATGTACTATAATAAGTCTATTTCTCAAGTTCATCAGTAACGGGAAGAGTGAAAGAAAAACCATTTGATTAGCCAATTAATTAAGCAATAAAATAGTAAGCTTTCAATTTCAATAAAAACCAATTAAAAAATCAAGATAAATTACAAGCTTCGTTTTCAAATTTAATCTTTGACTTCATTCTCAATCTTTCGCTTACCAATATTCCTTTTCAACTACCGGTAAGCTTAAATTAATTATTCAAACTGTTAATAGTTTCTATTAAATTTGTTAGATCACAAAAAAAAAAAAAAAAAAAATTTTGGTCGGACAAATTATATTTGTACCAAATACAAGTTGCGTGACGCCATGAGACGAGGACACCAGGTGGTTACGCACCGCGCGCACACACATGGCAACACACGCACACAAGCCATACTAGCGCCTGATCGTGTACATGCATTGCCAGGATAGAAAACGTACGTGCAAAAAGACATCCACATAAAAAAATAAAAAAAACTTCCTTTTTTTTCTTCCTTCTTTATTTAAACGAGGCCGGTTAAAATACATTTTTTTTTTTTGGAAATAAAAATATTCAAATATGACAAAAATCAACCGTCACCCGACTACATGTACTGTTTGTTTACGCTCACAGTTTATTCAACCGCTACTACCAAATAAAGCGCGCCATCTCCGATCACCTAATCAAATTAAACGATAAATTGTTGGCGTATTTTTATCATTGTTTTGTTTTTTTTATACGTGCTCGGCGTATGTGATTCATCTACGTACATGTACGGCAGTAGTTTGAACTTTATAAAACCGTCAACTTAATTATTTTTACTCTATAAATAGCCCATAACCGATGAATAAAAAAAAGTGTGTACGGCGCATGCGTGCTAATAATCTCGGGGCCAAATTCGCAAAAATAAGTTCTGGTATAAAATATATTTAGGTAAAAAGATGGATTATGGTCGAGATAAAAGGCAGAAAGAAGCACTTTATTTTGGTTGTCCGTTCAGGATTTTAACTGATTTGAGAGCGAGCGATCAATCAACATGTCTTTCAACTCTCAATTGATTCTCAATTGCAAACCTACGCTATTACTACTACTGCTGCAGTATTACTATACCCCGGCACCACTAGCTGTAAAAACTACCGTACAACGCATCTACATCCATCTCCTTGTAACGACTATTCGCAAAAATAAAATGTACAACTACATTTTTCTCGCAAATACCTTTCATTTTTCAGCTCTCGAGTCTCAAGAAAAAAAAATAATAATTTCATGATTAAACAATAATAATTATTGGCCCATAAAACAATAAATGTGAACGAAATTGTGCGTAAATAATTTCACACGTAGTAGGTGAGATGCAGTTAGCGAGTTTAAAATTTCAATAAACTTTCGAAACATTCGTAATAAATTCGAGGAAAAACCGCCAGCTTGTTTGCTTTTGAAAAAATCAATATTTTTTCCACTTGTCAATTTCAAAAATTTCCCTAATAAACAAATTATAAATTTTTCCTCCAATAAGAGTTTCAAAAAAAAAAAAAATTGATTTCTTTTACAAACCATGTTTTGAACTTTGACAAGCAACCAGGGCCGTGGCGTGGGGTGATGCAGTGATGCGGCCGCATCAGGCGCCAACTCTTGGGGCGCCAAAACTGAGCCA
>JAQGAZ010001615.1:0-26575 GCA_034692225.1 Polydesmus complanatus
ATTACCTTAAAAATGAGGTCAAAATGACATCACAGATATAAAGGAGTGTTGTAAGGAGGTGCTGCGCAAACTCGCTACTATTGCCAGCTGCCTTTTCACAAAGATGGTACAATTCTTCAAATGTATCACATTCAATAATACGTGCTTAGCCATAATGATCTGTAGCAACAGCACCCTGGTGCCACAAGCATATGAATTGGTGAAGTAATATTGCTCTTCATAATGCATAACACTAAAGGCTTTGGATTAGGTTATCAATTTTCCTGCATTGTGCTTTGTAAACATGCACCTCAATGCTATGATCACCTCAATGTTTTGAAAATGGGCAACATTACTAATTTGTTCAAAATAGGTTTAAGATGGCGTTCAGTGATGAACAAAGTGCTGGCCATACATTTCATAGTGATCCTTGATTACACCAAAATTGAAACACCACAGATATCTATTTCCATCAATAGGATGAGCAGCTGAGTTATCATACTCAAGGTGTATTGTATCATAAATCATATTACCACAAACCATATTTGAGTCTAATGTAGTTTTGTTCCATTGACTTGGTAGAAGATTAGTTAGCCTCGGAATATTTGCTAAATTCAATGCAGCACACTGAACACCAGCATAATTATGAAATGTATTATAACCTTGGTGATATTCAATATTCTTGAAACTTGATTAATTATTTAGTAGTTTTTAGTATGGAGTGGTAACTTGTCTTTTCTATCAGCATTACTGTAGTTAGTAATGTTGAATGGTAGTTTATTTTTTCAATTAACATCTGTTATGATAGGATTTCCAATTTCTCTAGACATCTTTATTATTCAGTTTAAATTTAGTGTTGATAACAGCATTTTTATACATAGGATTGTTATCAATTAGCCACAATTGAGCTGCATTTACTTTTGGTCGATTTATGCCAAATTTATGAGTCTTATCTAAATTTTCAAGTATCCGTAACTACAACAATGTTGGTGTCTGTTAAAGACCTTGGAAGCATATTTAGAAGCTTCTTCATGGCTGCAAATATGTCCAATGAAATTAGTATCGCATGTCCACAGAATACATACTGACTAAACTTACTACAGTAGTTAAATTTTTTTACAAATGGATGTATTCTTGATAGTAGTCATTGAACAAACTAAAGTTAATTTGGATTGTATAGTGGTTAAATACCTACCACTTAAATTAAGTTATACATGTACAATTAATAGTTTGACCAATTGTAATGGTTTGATGTTCAAAATAAATGTTTATTAATAGAAGGCTGGTCACTAAAATGTATTCCACCTATAAACATTATGAAAGATCTGCCTGTGATAATTTAAAAAGCACATTTGGAATTGCACCAGGATCTAAATTTAATCAAATATGTTTTTGGAGTTGGAAGCAGTTGATTCTGTTTGCTTACATGAGTTTTACATTTGTGATATAATATCAAAGTAAGTTTTTACTTAAATCAAGTGGAAAGTTGGTCCAAGCACTGCTCCCTATTTACCAAAACAAATTAATTGATGCAGTTCTTGCTTATGCTTTTTGATTTTTCTTCAAAAGATACTTTTATTTCTGTAACTGTGACTCATGAGATGTCATTTGTGAAACTTTTTTTTTGTTGTTTGTTTGAAATTTTCTAAGTCAATCCTTCTGAAGTCTTAATGTGTGTTGAAGTATTTTATAGTTCTTGTAATTATCATACACTCTCTTAGTTTTGCTTTATGTAATTCATTTTTATCTTCATGAGTGCCATTTTCCAAGTTTTCTTTAACATCTATTTTTGTTTTATTTAATTTTAATCTCATGAAGCCTAATGTAAGTATGGGGTCTTCCTACTGTAAATTAAGGGTGTGTGCTATCCAGGCTCTCAGCATGTACTACCTCAACCTTGGGTGAGTGTACACTAATGACATGTTTAACTACCCTTTGCCATCCAAGTTCTCAGCATGCACTACCTTAACTTTGGGTGGGTGTAAGCTAGTTATTTCATTTTTATGAAGATTAGGGTAACTTAACTATTTAATTGATCAAATTAGTCATTTATTTTAAGAAAGGAACATGTGAAATTCTCTTTCATCTTTGTGAGGATTGTGTCTGCCTCATCATCATGAGGATTGTGTCCACCTCATCATGAGGATTGTGTCCACTTCATCATGAGCATTATGGCAACCTTAATTATTTTATTGATTTCCTAGTGCAAATTAAGATTATAAAAACTTTATAAGTGCTCTAATAGTAGCTGTTTAATTTGCACTTGCTCTATACTTTATTTGTGTTATATTAATATTTATTGATAAAGTACAATAATTAATGGTAATAACATTGTTAAAATAATTAAAAGTAATTGAGAGAGCTGTTAACATTTAGCTGTCCAGATTTTTAGCTGTATATAGTGAAAATAATATTAGTATGTGCAAAACAATTTTGAAAATAACATTTTAATAATCTAATTGAAAAATCTTGAAACATGTCAAAAGTTTTAAATTAATTATATTTATTGACAACTCTTAAATTATTATTGATGATCAATTAATGTTAATATATTTTGTGCATTATTATTGAGCTTATTTATTTCTAATTTGAAAAATACTATAGCACTTGTTTGAAAAGGATATGCACATGTTGGACCCATTTATGCAATAGCTCATCATTTTACAACAGTGATTTATATTCCACATTCTTCAAACTCATTTATTTTGTATGCATTTTGACTTTAATTACTTATTAATGTTGTCAACCAGGACCACGAGCAAACAGCCCTTTTATTTTTGTAACTGTGACTCGTGAGATGTCATTTGTGACACTATTTTTTTTATTTGTTTGAGTTTTTTTGGTCAATCCTTCTGAAGTTTTAAAGTGTGTTGAGAATGTCTTTCATAGCTGTTGAAAATCTCACATACTCCCTTAGCTTTTCTTTATGTAATTCTTTGTGAGGATTGTGCCCACCACATCATAATGAGGATTGTCATTACCTCATCATCATAAGGATTAGGTCCACTTCATCATGAGCATTATGGCAACCTTAATTATTTTATTGATATCTTAGTTCAAATTAAAATAATAAAAATTATTTATAAGTGCTCAATTAAATTATAAGTGCAAACTAAACAGCTACATTTAATATTTACAATAATATTTATTGATTAAGTACAATAATTGATCGTATCAACATTGTTAAAATAGTAATTGGCAGTTAATTTAATTTTGATTGTATAGTTGCTATACAATTAACAGCCTGACCGATTGTAATAGTTTGATGTTTAAAATAAATGTTTATTAATAGAAGGCTGGTCACTAAAATGTGTTTCCCTTATGAACATTATGAAAGATCTCATACTGGGTACTGATGTTGAATTAGCCATCTCTGCCCTGATCTTCAAAAATTCCATTGTTGAGATTTTCTCTCAATGTTTTCTGCAATAGCCATTGCCTCATTTTGGAGTTTATAGTTCCAATAATTTAATACTTTCTCCTTCAGATTTCGGTGACTATTTTTCAATGAGGCTGCTTATCTGCAAATCCAGAGATAGTTGCAGAGAATGGCTACTGTAATTTTTTTCTTTGCAGCACATCTGCAAAGTTTTTTGCATTTATAAGAATGGCTTCTACTGGGTCTAACATAATGATTATAATTATGAATATAATACAATTGAGCCATTTAAAGGCCAGATAAGCCATGAAACCAAACCTTAGCATGGTTTTCCTTGTATAAGTCCACATTGAGGTCTTCCATTAACACCACTGGTCTTTCACATCAAACTACTTTACCAATTAGATAGTCAATAGCTACTTTAAGTAAATTTTCTGTTTACCAGGTCTTACAAACACCTGCCACAATTACAGTGAAACCTGGTTATAGTGAGGTCCAAAAAACTGAAATATTTTGCACAAGAAGTGGGCTCATACTATATCATGAAACCTAAATTTAATGCAATTAAAATTTGCACTAAAAGCAGAGTCACACTACATTACAGAACATCAAGTTTGGTCAGTAGTATTCTCAAATAGTAAGGTCATCTGGCCAATTGTCGAGACAGTAGAACTTGAAGATCTTCTGTTAACTTTGAAGTTGATTGTCACCCTCATGGTTTCTAAGCCAGTTAAAATCCAAAGGGAAAACCCCAAATGCTTTAAAACCACTGCAGGTGTGTGACTTTTAGGCAAGTTGGTAAACTTAAAACATACTGTTTATTTATATTTCCCTGTAGCAAGTTTGAATCTGACTTCTTATTTGGATTATCTGCATTTCAACTACGCTGCAACCTGATAAAAACTTCTTTAGTAATCTTGTTGCTTACACTGATTTTTTTTGGGCTTGCCTTTGTGGGAGGAAAGACTGAAAGGTCATGGTCGCTAAGTGAGTGGGGAGCAAATGGTAAATTTTTGAAGAGAAGCAAGTCCTCGTTTTTGTCATGAAACATCACAGGTGTGCCATATTTATTGGGATTACATGTGCTCACATTTACTGCATACAAAGGGATTGCAATATGGCATTAACAAAAATGTATGTGGATTAACTTGATCTGGTAAGTAAAATTAGTTTTAGTGACAATAAATGTTATATATTGTTTATTGAATTTTTTTATTTTAAACCCACATCAAATTAAAAATACCTACTTGGTTACTGTCATGTTACAGTGCAGTGAAGTGATACCGTGCGGGTATGTTCAGGCTGTGCACCTTCCGTTTGTAAATAAGATCGAGTAAACAAGATTAAAGAGAAAGTCGTTTATTAAAGCCACTATTCAACCCAGCAGTTTCCTTCTAGATACTCAAACCCCAACCCTATTCAGGCAGAGTTTCCCTTTTCCCGTTGGACTTCCAACTCAACTCAGACAGGTTGGCGCCGGGCTTTTATATTTGTCAGAACCTGGGTTTGGGCGAGTATTTCTAAACTACCCAACCAACCCCAGATGAGTTTATTTCAACCGACACCCTCTCATCACTTTAAGATTATCGCCCTCGATAATCAAAACAATTAAACGACAATTAAGTAAATTTTACAACCACATATATATGAATAATAAAAATTATACAAACTCGTAACAAACAAAATTGTAACATACATTAAAATCGAAAAGCATATTAAAATTAACACAAAAAATCATAAGTGAACCCTACAAGCAAACAATCAGAAAAAAAATGCAGCATTCACTAACTACTCAAATTTTTATAGTCGTATTCAATAAATAAACCTGACTTCTTACGCTTGGTACCCTGCCCCACTATTCCCAATATGGTGCAGCGTATAAGAGGCTAGAATATTAAAATCGTACTTGTTATCCAATAAAATATCGGTTCCCACTGATTTTATTAATATTTTACTTTCTTACTTTCCATCTTTTTTAGATTAAGCACTTTTTAATCTAATTTAAATTTTATATAGTGACCTTTTACAGGTCCTTTCTTACTTTCTTTTTAGATTAAGTACTTTTTAATCTAATTTGAATTTTATATAGCGACCTTATGCTGGTTTGCTCTTACTTTCTTTTTTTTATGACCATAATTTCAGATCATATTTTTTAAAAAAAACCTTTTCAGGAATTTTTTCTTACAGACTTACAGACAGACAGACTTTTCTTTATTAAACATTTCTTGAGAAAATTGAAGGATAAAAAAATGTCCACAATAAGTGCTAATAGTCATCGACTACCATTATCACTCATGCAAACAACTAAAGGTACCATGGCCATGGGTAAAATCGAAATAATAAATTTTCCCAAAAATTAATCGTTAATAAAGTTTTTTTAAGTGACCATTTACCAAATCACTATCTTACATTCTAACATTCTTTTGCACCTGGAACAAAATCCAGTGTGCAGCCAAGCAAAAGACTAGCAGCAAACATAAAACACCAATTGTGCAATAAAATTAGTGAAAGCAGCATTTACCAAAGCAATCTCCATTCATGCATTCATTTTCAATCTATTGTGTTTTTTAATTCTAAATAAAATTTTGCATAATTAAATATAACTATTCTCAGTTAAAAATTTTGAAATGATTTTAATATTTTCCAATGGGATTTCCAATAAAAGAATAGTTTCAACTATTTAAATACCAAAATAATAAAATATTAATCTTGAATCTTAGCAATTGTTTTACATTTCTTTAACTTCACTGACATCAAAAGGGAGTGCATTTGGAAGTGCATCAAAAGGAAGTGCAACAAAATGCATGTTTACTTTGAATTTGGCAACTTTTGTGCACAGACATTCTAGATGCTGATGACTGCATGCATTCTACAATTCATTATTATATGTTTGTGATTTGTCTAGTCGGGCTCATGCCAAAATAGTCACTGTAAAATATAGAGTTCAACAAGCAACAGCAAAAATAGTCTTTGCCAACAACTGGCAATGTAATTAGAGTTCCTAAAAAAAGTTGATAAAGTATAAATTTAATCATTAAGCATGACTTTAATATTGGTAATTATACACTTGGGTATTTTTTTTAATAACTGTATTGAACAGTTTTTATTTATGAACACAAGTACATTAGTTTGTTCTAATTGATGGTAACTAATCTATATCAAAAACTTAAATTTTATATTTAAAAAAAAAATTACAAAACTATTACTATTAAACATTTCCTCTTTTGATGGCTAAAACATTTCTTTGTAGAATGCCTAGTTTTTTCCATTTTGGCAGTATCCCAACACAGTGTGTTTAGTTCTAGTATCACCAGCAGCTCTCTGTTTTCCAAAGTAGTGTTTAATCGGATCTTGATTCGTTATTAATAAAAAATGAACAATTAAACAAATTTCACTAAAAAAAATAATTAGAACATAATTTTGATTTTTTATAAGGTAGAATAATTTAACAGTAATTCTTAATCCTTCTAGAGTTGGTTCAGCCAGAAGCATTTTTATCTTTTTGCCTCTGAAAAGGCGTTGCTTTTATGTTTACACTTATCTTCCAATCATCCAAGTACTTTGTGAAATCATCTTTAATCTACTAAAAAAAAATTTAATATAAATAATGTTAGATTACTTAATGCTATGATACCTTCAATCGTGAGTCTGATGGAATTTCAAAAAGCTTCAAATTTGAGTTTGTTTTTTCAATAGCATCTCAAAAGATTTGACATTATAAATATCAAAGAAGTCGTTGAATTTCTCAATAAATTCTACAGTTGCTTCTGCTTGCTTTCCAAAATGTTGATTTATTGCACATGCTATAGTTTTACTTAATATTTGAGTAGCATTTTTAACTTTCATTCTTCCAAATGAAGTCAAGTAAACATGCTCCCTGATTATTTTTTGTAAAGCTCTAATGGTAGTGACAATATCACTGTTGTAAACATCCATCACATGTTTCCAAGGAATATCGCTTTTGTTCCACAACTTATATATTTACTGTATTTATGCAGTAAAGATTTTGATGGTAAAAACTATAAATCCACTTTTGTGAATTGCTTCATCAGCATTTGGTGCTTTTTTTTAAATGCAAATACACCATTTTATGATTAGTGGATGCCACCGATAACCATATTTTGATTTTCCTTTAGCTGCTTCCAATTGGGATTAAAAAAACCAGTTGTTGAAAAATCACTGTTGTGGTCAGTTGTAACATGAAATCATAACTTTTTTCTTTGTGCTTTTAATTACAGTTGAAGAAGCTGTTAATTTTTTTAAGCATTGTGGCACTTAAGTTATTAGATACAATCTTCATCAATGGTGAGCAAGTTTTCCATATATTTGACTTATAGCAGAGGTGATACTTGTATTTTCTACATTGTGCACAAACTGCATTTTTAGAAAAAGACACACTTTTTAGACTGAACACTGTTGGTAACATGGCACAAACTTGCACCTGTAAGCTGTTGGTTGTCAATGAAAAGTTCTTAAAAACATTACAACAAATTCCTTGGCAAATAACCACATTGTTCAAGTCATATAATTTATTTGCAATTTCTACAAATGAATGGACATCAATTCTCTGTTTGGGACTTAATTGATTAAATGCAAAAACTTGAATGGTGAAACTTAAAGCTTTTTAATAATTTTCATACAAAGTAAAATTTGATGGATTTGTGAGTTAAAAAAATGATGCAGTGTCACCCTCAATATTTATAAACCATTTTAACTTGCAATATTTGGCGACTAAAGCCTCAAAGCTATCAATTTTCATCTAAAATAAATAATAAGTTTTTTTAATTATGTTTGACTTACCAATTTCTTTTATTAATAGTAATACTTTTACCTTTTCAGTTTCATTATGCAAATTATTTACAATAGCATTCTCTAAAAATGTATTTTAAACGATGGTTGAGCAAAGGGCATCATTTGAAATTACCTAAAAGAAATAATAAATGAGTAATAAACTGAAATGGTAAAAGTAACACTCTTTAATTATGTTTGGCGTACTTTCAGTTTCATTATCCAAACTATTTTCAATAGTATTCTCCAGAAATGTATTTTGAACAATGGTTGAGCAAAGGGCATCATTTGAAAGTACCTAAATAAAATAAGTGAGTAATAAAGTGAAATAGTTAGCCAAACATAATTTAAGCTTGTTAATTTTACCCTTTCAGTTTCATTATCCAAATTATTTACAATATTATTCTTCAGAAATGTATTTTGAATGATGGTTAAGGAAAGAGTGTCATTTGATAGTACCTAAAAAAATAATAAAGGATTAAATCATTGTCGTGAACTTACGCGGACGTCATCCTGGAATACTTAGAATAAATTCGGACGGCATCAATTGAAATTAAAATACTTTTATTTAAAGCGTAGAGACCAACTTGGTCAAACATTACATCGAGAGGTTAGAAATTAACAAGTAGTGAACAAAGGAAAACAATCGCCTTATATACAATTGGGAAAATAATACTCTGCACCCCAAATAATGAATTCATCGAACGGATTACAACTCATTTGCATAAATAATATTTTTAGCGAACCAATGATTTAGAAACGAATGAATAAATTAAACTATCTCGAGAATGACTCACTATTTGCGATGATGAATTTGCATGCGCGTTAGTCACTCTCGACAGAATGGACTTTGGTCACCACAATCATGTACATTTTACTTTTTTAGTTTCCCTGACAGTCATTCACAATATCAGTTTTGAGGAGTGAATTTAGATCAACGGGCAAGCTAATATTATCTTTGCAAACTTGAGAAATGTTCTTAAAAACTCTCTTTGTCTTATAAACAGGGGCTGCACTTCTATCAGTGGGGCATTTCCATTTTGAATTTTTTAATTTCTGAAAATAGAAAAACAGATAAGAAAAAATAAAAACTAAAAGGTTACCTATTTACCTCAAGGTTTTCATTTGAAACAGTAGCACTCATTGGATTTGGATGGTTTGTGCTTAGTCCATTGATCATGTGTGGGTTAATAAAATGTTTAGAGCAATTATTTGCTCTAATGTTTTAAGTGCTGTAATGTGGAGTCTTTTTGTTTATACAATTAAATCCACCAAAGCGCTTTAAAACATTGATCACATGAAATTATCAAATGTGCAACTACAGGCTGGTTTAGAGGTACTGCAATCCGGTTATTTTGAAATATTGGGCATGGACATGCAAACTTTATTTAGAAAACATCTTCAGGTTTCTAAAAAAAGAAAAAAATAAAGCTAAAATAGCATTAGGCAATTATTTTAAAAATGAATTAAATTTTGATATTAACATTTAGGTGCTCTAACATTTGTTAATTATGGTTTATGATTAAACCCAGTCCTGCATTTTCGAAAGGAATGGTTATTGCTTATGGTGTTTATTTGTGCTGAATTTGCAAGGTGCAAAATTTTTGTAGAAAAATTATGCAAATTAAGGATTAATTTGACAGTTTTATAAGCTTTATAACAGTACTCATCTCTCAATTTAATTAAAAAAATTGGTTGCAGTCAGCTCAGGAGCCTTTGCGCACAAATACCAGCAACTACACTGATTTTCAACTAGTCTGTTCCAAAGAACAATTGATTGCTTTTTATTTAGCTATGCTTAATCCTTGATTTGGCTATTCTCCACCTCTGGTTAAGTTTTGCTTCATTTTTAGTTTGTTCAAGCTCAGTTTCTGGTTTGATTATGGCATACTTCTGGATTGTCCATGATCTGCTTCTGGTTTGACTTTGTTTATTATCTGGTTCAGTCAAGTTCTAGTTCAGGTTTTGGTGTCTTTTTAGTTTAACTAAGGCACACCTCTGGTTTAGCAATGCAATACATCTTACTCAACCATGATATGCCTCTTAACCAAATTTAAATATGTTTGAAGTTCCAATTTGAGAGTCACTTGCTTGACCATATTCAGTCTGCCTACTTTGATTTGTGTTTTTCCTTCGTAAACAAACTCAAGTAGACAATGAAGATATGTCTTGATTTTTGAACTTTCTAATATAATCCGTAGACAGGTTGAATTTTGTAATAATGGACCAAATTCACTAAATATCATTTTTTCATTATGCAAATACTTAAGAGTTAGTGTTTGAAATTTCAAAATCACTTCCCAAGTCACTATTAATTAAACAATAAATGCTTTTGGGCAGCTGATAAACAATGACAAAGTCTATAGATTTTCAGTATATCACTGTCATTAAAATTATTGAGGATTAGGTTTTTATTACTCATTAGAGCTTAGAGTAAGTCAGTCCTTCTACCTGATTTTGATTTTATGAATTATCATAAACCCACAGTAAATTTGATGTTGAATGTAGCTTTAATAGTTACTGTATATACTACTATGACCTTAAATTTTTTATTAAATAAAAAAGCATTAATTTTTAAGGTTATAACATTAATTTTAATAAATGAAATAAGTAATTTAATATTACAAATTATAAAGTCTAGTTTATACTCGTTACATGAAGTTGTGACTTGTAACATGAATTCTTTTCCATAAAGTGAGGATTTGTAAAAATGGACATGAAATAATAGATCTGTTTGTTTGCTTTACCCAAATTTAAGGCGGATTCATGAATATGACGTCACCAATTCATCTCATTACGATAAATTTGAAAATGAACGCTTTTTTAGTGAGAAATGGGACTGTGCACGCGCATTGGATGCGCGGGAAAAGTCTGGGAATATTTTTGTAAACTGGATAAAAATGGATAACTTTGGTTTAAACTTAAAAAAGTGCCCTGCATGTGATTTTATTGCATCAGAGAAAGAAACTTTCATTTTGTTTTTAATAATTATTTTTAAAATAGCATGAACATCAATATTATTTCTTTGCAATAGTTTTTAATTGTGTTTCTTTTTTCTTTAACTGTATAGCTTTTAATATCACAGCACAAGCTAGAATACATGCATTTTTGTCTTCTACTTCTTCGTCTTCACTACTACATATTGCATCTATTAAAGTGTCATCCAGTAATTCATCTAATATCAGTTTAAGCAAAGTTAAATTAATCTTAACTGGACTGCTTCCTCAAAAAACAACAATACTCTGCTTGTATGAAGGTTTCCCACAAAATAAATGCTTGTTCTCATTGTTTCTTTACTATTTTATAGCATTTTTACATTTCAATATAAGCTGTAATTGGTTTAGTTAAAAATTAAAATTAACTATAGTTTTAGGGAAAGATTTTTTAAATTTGAAAACTAAACATTACCATTTGCACAAACTATGACAAAGACTAGGGTTCTTGATCATTTCTTGTTGGCAGCAAGCAGCTAGTGGCCAAACATTTCATTGTGTTGTATAACTTTAGGTATAGTTGCAGGAACCCAGTTATGCATTTCTATTCCTAATGCACAGAACCAATCATTAATCAGAAAAGCTTGTAGATATAATTTCCTTGTTGAATTTATCCTCTTGTTTGTTAGTCATCATACTACACTGTGTTTAAAAAAACATTTCCTAAGAAAATAAATTAGAACAACGTAAAAAATGATTCAGTTGAAATGAAATTTGGCACTTACAGAGAATAATAGTGTAGGAACACAAACATATTATAAAAATGTATAGCATATGCTTGAAATGTGTGCTGTTAGCCTTCACACAAGCTCTAGGTCTTACCATTTCTTTAATTGACAAATCAATTATTCTCTGGTCAAGTTCATTTCAGATTATCTCAAGTCACAGTTTCAAGTCCTCTATTGCTCATTTCCAATTTGTAATTCTTTTCTTAAATAACAGCCCAAATTTTAAAGTCTACTGGTTTAAGGTCTGGAGTGTTTGGTGGTCACTGGTTGGGTTCAATAAACTCTGGAGTTTTATGTTGAAGCAGTTAGAAGTTTCTTTAGCATGATGAGTGGGAACCTATCTTGGCGAAAAATAAAAGACCTGAGATTTATTTTATGTTTGAAAGAAATTTCTTGGTCAACAGTTCATCCCTGTAATAATTTCCAATAGTCTGCTGCAGTGAAAGAGGTTTCAATATCATAGGCAATCATGTCAAGTAATCCATGACAAACACACATTCTTCACATTAGTTGATTATTTTCACCTGTTCAACTTCTAACCAGTTTGAGAAATATTCCACACCAATAATAAATGTTGCTTTTTCAAAAGGACCAGTATGATCCACATGCAAACATAACTAGGGCTTCTTTGTAATGTCCTAAGAGTATGATGGTGCCTCAGGAGAAACATGTCACATTTTTTGATATGAATTTTAGTTGTTACAGTATCTTCAATCTGTTTATCAATTCCAGACTACAATACACAATTTGCAGTAGCTTCTAATGATAGAGCTTAAATACACTGTCAATCCAATAAACAGGAATAGCAGACAAATTAGCCAATCTGCTTTATTTTTTAAGTTTATTACATCATACTTTGTTGGATTAGTTACTCTAAGCACTGAAAACTTAATTTTAAAATATTTTAGCATTAGTTTTATACTTATTTCATCTATAATTATGCTTCTAATCCTGTCCCCTGGTTTCAATATTTTTTTTTCTTATTGCAAGTGCTGTTTTATAAGTGATGTAATTCCAACTTCACTGCCGCCAGCTCCAGTATACCATTAAAGAATTGATTTACATGGCACTGCAAAAAAAGTATCTATACAGTATTCATAACTGCAAGGGGATTTAAGTCTCCTAGTCAAACAATTTTGAATTACAGGCTCAGTCCACCTAGTCTGCCTTGCATCAAATCAATGAAACTGTTCAAGTAAAGAAAGAGTTGTTTTTCAAGCTTTTTATAATTTCAAAGTAAGTCATTATAATCTTTCCTTAACTCCTTGAACCATCTCTTCATTGAAACATCTCATTTAAAGTTTTCATAAAGTCTTTTTAGTCCAAGTACCTTTTTAGAATAATTTTAATTATTTGGTGAAATTGGTTTAAATATAATTCCAACAGCTTCTACAATGTTGTCCTTGAATTTAATTAAGCTTAAAATGTGGTTTTCTAATACTGGGTGTACTGATTAATAAAGAATTTTGATTGAAGAAAATAGCAATGCTAAAAACCTAAATATGATGTCATTTTAAAGATAAAAGTTTTTCTATAACATCATTTTTGTGCGCCATTTTGAAGTTTTTAGCTTTGCTATTTTTTAATACTGTAGCAATAATTCTTTATTGATCAGTTCCTTGGACACCCGGTATGTCACTGGCAATGTGGGGATAAGCAATGCAAATTAAATTATGATCGATCCCATTTTTCCATACTCATGGGCAAGGTTCCGTCCTTCCCAAATCAACTGCCCCTTAATCATACTTAAAAGTTAGATTGCTGCAACGCATAGCATATTAATGTACGAAGACAGGTCAAAAAGTTCGTGCCATTTTATTAAATTTTTGCTCTATTTTTGAACTATTATTCTTTTTGGTGAACATGTTAATTAACATGTCTTTAACCATTAGCTAAATTGGCAACATTGTTTACTGCCTAATTTAGGGTTTTCAGCTATCTAAGAAAGTGGGGTTTTTTGATGCTCAGCGATTTTTTATTTTCCACAATAAAAAATAGTTTTATCATATGCAATGAATTCTTACATTTTCATTTTATTATTTTTTTGTATGGTAAAGGAAACAAGTCATCTTAGGTCAAATTTGGTAAATAGAATAATTGTGGATATCAATTGAGTGCTATTTTTGCAATGGAGTAGGAACTGGTTCACCATACCAGTGAATGTGTCCCTCACTAAATTTAAACATTTTCAACGAATTCTGCTGACTTTACCGAGTTAACTTTCTCAAATAGTAGTTTTCATCAACTGCAACACATTGAAATAAAAATTCATAGCACACAATAACATTTTTTTTATAAAATTATTTTTAATTGGGAAAATTAAAAAATCGCCGAGCATCAGAAAACCCCACTTGTTTAAATGGCTGAAAAACCTAAATTAGGCAGTAAAAAAAGTTGCCAACTTAGGTAATGGTCAAAAACATGTTCACCAAAAAAATATATATATAGTTCAAATTTAAAGCAAAAATTAAATAAAATTGCACAAACTTTTTGACCCATCCTCGTATTTTGATGCAGCTGGCTTATGATTAACTGAACGTTATTATTAGGGGCACAGCCATCCCCAGATTTGGGCTTTAAACTAAAAAGAATTTTAGAAGTAAAATAAATTTGGCATAAAACCCCCTATTTTACGCTTTTTAATAGATATTTAGTGAAATTTTACTCAAAAACCCTGATTGTACATTTTTTTAAAAAAAAGTAGTCCTATATGAACAACATAAATGGGGCTTAAACCGCCCGAATCAACGTCTTTTAATAGATTTTTAACAAAATCAATTCGGTTAAAAAACCCAAATTTACGTTTTTTTAAATAATATTTAGCAAAACATTATTTCAAACTCCCGATTCTCCATTTTTTTAAAAAAAAATATATTAGCAAAATAAATGGGACTTAAAAATTCTGATTTTATGTTAATACAGTTGATGTTTAATGAAATATTTTTTTTTTTTTTTCGAAATTCATAAGAGTTTAAAAATGTAGAATCAAGGTTTTTAAAGGTGATTCAGCGTTCAATGTTACTGTATTGTTGTCACAAGATAGAAAAAAATATAAATAATGAAATTTCTATTTTTACTGCAAATTAACAATAAAATATTTTTTAACAGAATAAACTTTTGAGTTTCTTCTGTAAAATGGCACAATTTATTGATTTCTGTATCTGCTAATAATTATTTGTTTCAACATCTGGTTGGATGTGTATTCATTTAAGTGAACAGCTTTAATTTTTTAACTTTTATTAGTAAAATAGCTTTAAAAAACAATAGTTATTTCATGAATGCCCTGTATTTCTACAATGATCTCAGTGTTAAAACATGCACAGTCAAAATTGAATAAGTAAAAAAAAAATAACATGAAGATCATACGTGAAAATATGTACACCATTGTCTTTATATATCAGAATGAAGAAGTTTAATTAAAAACAAGAGATCCACGTGAAATCATCACTGTTCTTTTACCCAATCATCTCATTGTCTCATTGATTAGGCATGTGTACAATGGCGATGATTTAAAAGTATTTTCTAGCTCTATCTCCAATTTTTTCGGGTCTTTTTCCTGGCCACTTGTGGTCAACTGATAAGCTAATTGTGGGAGGTGAGTGGGAATGATAAAATGACGGCCTCTAACGATGACCTGCGTCAAGAAACAAGCATTTGTGGAGTGAAATCTATTCAAAAAAATTCAAATCAATATATAGGTAAGTAGTGAATATACTATTTAAGGAGACAATTACCTGGCAATGTAGATTTTATTATATTTATCACAGAGTTGCAGGTTGGCACTGACAATTCTCCAAGCAAATAGAAAAACATTGTAGCTCAGCTGATTTTCAGTGTTTGGCACCTGAAAATTTTAACATTTAATTGTTCTATTCTGCTTTCAAAGCATTTATCTTCTGGCCTCAACACAAGCATTTTCATCGACATTCCCTTGCCTCAGCTGCATACAAACACTTCCATCACTGGGTTTTTTTTTTGGTAAATCTCTTCTTGCATTGCACCCTATATTTATAGACTCCCAAATTTAAATATGATAAACAGTATTGAAGAAGTGTGCCAATGTATGAAACAGGCTTGAGACCAAGCTGGGGTCAGTCCAGCCAGGGAGAGTGAGTTAATATGATGAGCTTTACCGCTTGTGTTGAGACCGGAAGTGAGCATTTTAAACTCAGAAAAGAACAATTCAATGTTAAATATGTCTTTAAAGAATCATTTTTCATGTTTCATTGAAATATTTAAATTATTAAAAGGATTTAATACTAATTCAATTGAGTGCACTTTTAATACTGTATGTACACTGTGTATATTGGCAGAGTGTTTATGAATAGTTGCTTTACCTGTGTGTGTGTGGTTAGGGTTTGAATGAGTCGATGGGCTTCCTTGGAGCTGATAAAGAGAACCTTGGTGGATTGGCGTAATGTCTCGAGGACCCAAACGGAAGGGCCAAGGGTTGAGATGGACTCCTTGCACTCGTAATCCACTATGACTTCCCAGGGGAAGAGCGAACGGAAGAGGTTGACCAGGGTGACCACCATATCCAAGTGGGTCTGATCATCCTTTACATACACCACAAATAGTTTTACCCGTGAGGAGGAATGGGTGAGCAAGGGGGCTAGCTGACTGTCGTTTTGGGTTTTCACAGGAAGTTGAGGGGCAGTGGAGGTTGCATTCTTCCTGAAGTAACACCATCCTACAATATTGAGCACTATAACCAAAATGGCCGCTCCTATCAACCACACGCTTAGAGGTACACCATCTTCCTGCGCAGGTATTAAGATGGGGGGAATTTCGCTCGGCTGTTGTGTGACATAGACAGTGGCCGTATACAAGTTTTGAGGTCTCTCCAATTTCTAAAATTTGGAAACACTGTCAATGAGTTGGTGATAAAAGTGAACGACTTACCTGAGCACAGTAATACCCATCGCTGATGTTGGAAAAATACAGGGTGCAAACGCGATACTCATTGCAAGCCACCGTATGCTATGTAAACAAATAATTTACTTGAAGTTTAGCTCAAAAGAATTTATAATGCCAGTATTACGTTGGTTACTCGCAGTGGTGGTTCCCGCCTGATGTTGTCGATGCGCACGAGGTCCTTTTCGGAAATGGCGCAGGAGAGGTTAAGAGAAGAATGGGAGAAGAGATAGAGCCAAAATCGTTCTTCCGGTTTCTCCCTCAAGTGGAAGATCAGGGCCAAGCCGTTTCTAAATTCCCCCACAGAAAAGACAATAATAAAGGGTGACTCGCGTTATAGAAGGATTTAACATCTACTTTGAAACTCCATTACAGTAATTTTACATAATTTTGCTGTAAAAAAATTATTATTTTTTTCTTCTTCTTTTTTTTTTTTTTTTTTTTTAATAAGTGGCGGGAATTGGAAAGTACCTTTTCAGACACCAGGTACTTTCGTTTTAATTATTTTTTTTTTTTAAAAAAAAAAAAAATTGTTGGGGCTTATCTCGCCGATTGTGGCCGATCAAATATTGATTTCCCCCTCCCACTATCAAAGCGATATGATAGCTACCAGATAAACTATGTTTAATTTTTTGGTCCGCAATTCGTCGAATCGAAAACGGAAATAGCTGTTTACTCAGACGAGATACCAACAAACTAATATATTTTTTTTAAATATATACACGGTGTCTATAAAAAAGTGAACCCCACCGAATTACGGATAGTATTAAATCCTTTAAATGCATGAGAAAACTTTACTTTAATAAATTTAACATTGAATTGTTCTATTCATTAAAATATTAATACTAATGCAGTTGGGTACTTTTTTCACGGAGACCGTGTATAGGCTAATTATGGTCGAATATGCCCAGCTTTTATCCCCCAAACTGTTTCCGGTTCAAAATGCTCTCACCTAGAGTGATCCGTGGTGAGCTGGAAAAGTCCCTGCAAGAGAAGACCAGATCGAGCTTAACAAGATCTAGATTAATAAATCGGATCACTAGCTGGATCACATACCGTGAAGTCCGGTCGAAGGGTGGTCGAGTGGGTGCTCGTTGTCGTCAGCATCAGCGCCGCTAACAACGTGATGAGAGAGCGCTGGAGGAGGACTCCTCTCCCCCTCGCCATTTACACACGCGCTTTTGACTGCAGAAACAACACGCTCGAGTGTATGTAAACACCTGCGGTGACGTCGCAAGGTCGCGTCGGCGTAAGCTACGCCCGCTCGTCCTCGGTGAAAACAACGCGTAATTACTAGAATTTAATTGCAGGTTGTAATAACAGGTAGTAAGTGAGAAAGAGAGAGCGAGTGATTTTGGCTCGTGGCTGATATATCGTGTGGGTGCGAATGAAGCGCAAAGGTGGTTTAGCTTATCGCGAGGAGATGACGTCACTCGCGTGAGAATGTGACGTTTTATTTTAGCAACGAGGTGTTACTTTTTTATTTATTAAAGTGGTAACTCGCTCTTATTTGATTAGAGAGTTTAACGCTAACTACTAAATTTGGAGTTTGCATCATGCGCGACATCAATAATAATAATAAGGCTGAAAGTGCCACTTTTCAATTAAAAACTTGTGCCAATTAAAAACGTGTTTTTTTTAAAAATTTACCTTTTGGTACATTCAGCCTTTTTTTATTTCCACTCTTTTGCTAATTTGAAATAATAAAATTTGCTAAAATTTCGTTGTGCTGGGTGGGTTTTTGCTGATAAATAATTAATATATATAATATATCAGTTCGCATGGGCGAAACATTTTTAATTTCTTTATTATTTTTTGAAAATTAATTAATCCCTTTTTTTTAAAAAGAAAAAAAAAAAAATTTCGTTCAAAGAGTAGCGTTCCGTCATTTGTGAGTGACCCTCTCTCAGCCACAACACTGTCATACTCGCGTTGCAAAAAGATGAGACAAGTGATGCAGACGGTCAAAATAAGCCCACATAATTTTTGTAAACTAATTTTTATCCACAATAAATTGACCACATAGATTTATCATTACATAAATTTATTTTAAAAAAAAATATAATAATATTGTATTTATTTTTTAGATTTAGTCAATTATGAGTGACCCTCACTGAGCGACAACACTGTGATCGTAATGATAAGCGAGTACACGTCCATGGATGAGACAAGCGATGAGTGGTTTGTAGGACGGTTACAAGGAGAAGTGACGGAATGCGCAGCGTGTTTCGCCTGGACATTTCTATAGGATAAGAAAAAAATCGTCTGCATCTGAAAATTGAGACTCAAAAAATGTTTCCAATCCAGGCATTTCTCAAGAATAAATATGTAATTATCACTGTTTATGTAAACAGGATTATGAGTAACCGATAGTAAAATAGATCAATGTTGTTTTAATTAGCTCATCATTATTGCAGATGAACCTTGGATGTTAAAGGTGTATATTGCGCTCACTCCGACGAATTAAGCATCAGCAACTTCTGGGAATTCTATCTGTAGGTAGTTTTAATTAAGTTTAACACTGTGTATAATGATAATTATTACTCTCTTAGTTCGTTACAGAGTAACAAAAATGTATTTCGTGCTACAAACTCCGTCTCTAGAACATGCAGTTGGGGTGAAAGTAGTCGCTTCGTTGTGGAATCATCCCGACATGTTCGCTCAAATTGCGCAGTCCTTCAACGGTCTACCCGGTTACTACATAAAAGAAGAACGGAGAGAATGGAAAACGATGGAAGAGCGAGTGAAGAGCAAAGTCTCGGCTCTCCCATTACCTCAGTTGTGTAAACATCGACTGTTGAGTCTGGTTAAGCCACTGGGAATAGAGATCATCGACTGGTGTCGTTATCATAGCGGAGACAATAAATATCATTTCTTAGGAAGTTTGTTACCGCGACAGTTTTGTTGGACGTTGCACGGCAGCATAGATTATACGAAAACGGCCGAGTTAATGGTGAAAGATGACAAAATGAATATGCAAAGGCGCTTAGAATTCGCTTGCGTTAACGGTTTAGAGCGGGAAGCTGCTGAGTTAATTGAACTGGTTCCCAAAAATCGTCGACACGAGTACTACGATAATACCTTGAGAAATGTTATGAAAGATGATTTCTTCCACTTGATAATTTTGGTTACTACCGCTATAGACGGCGATGGATTCAATCCCATTATCTTGCCAGCGTGCCATAAAAAAGACCTGTTTGAAGATGCGCTACGAAGTGGTAATCGAGGCATGTGCGAGTATTTGTTTAAAAAATTACATGACGTAGAAAAAGAGCAAGTGTTGGAAGACTGTCGAAAGCTAATTTACAGCTGTAGAGAGTCTCCAACCTGCAGCTTGCTGTATTATTTGTCGCTGATGAATGAGGAGCAACAGGCACGTATGTTTCCGAGGTGTATTTCCGACCTTCTAATATGCTTCCTACGTTGGCCGGCGCAAACCTTGTTCGTGGAAGCGCTACGGTATGGGTGGCGGGACGTCAACATCCGTGTTTGTTCCACAGTGTTGCTCGCCATCATTCTCAAAATCCGTCTTGGTTTTCGAGATTACGATTATTCCCAGTTGTTTGGCAAGTGTTGGCGGTTGTGGCGGGACGATTACGGACCACGCCTACTAGATGATGATAATTTTTTTGATAGTTTACTGCTGACCAAACGAGAAGAATTTATTAAATTGATTCTGAACGAAGCGCCTTGGCAACAGATATTAGCGTTATGTAATAAAAATGAAAAAATCGGGGAGGTGTTGTTGGATGAGAGCGTAATATCTGAGGCGGCGTTGATGGAATGCAAAGAAAATGCTGCGTTGAAGAGCTCGAATAACGAAAACGATGTGGAGAAGCGATTGAGGAGTGAATACGTTAGTCGTCTCGTAGATATTGTGATGGAAAGAAGATTGTAAGCGATTTGTAAATTTTGAAAATGTTCATGTTGGGTTTTATTCAAAACGAACGAGAATCATCTTGTTTACGAATCTTAAACAAATTAAAACGAGGTTGATGCTCTGTTTTTATACAAATTTGTTGGACTGTTACGTCTATTTTAATTTAAAAAAAAACAAACTAATATCAATTTTTGTCAAATGACGTCATTATCACTGGTACGCATATTCGAGACGTTTTTAACTGATTTGACTATTTTTTTAAACAAATTTAATCCTCTTTTTTAAATTTTGGTTGAATTTAGAGCAGTATTCCGTCATTTGCGAGTGACCCTCCCTGAGCGGCAACATTGTCATGGCCTACGTCATGGCATTCCGAAGGCAGAGGCAAGTGATAAGCGCTTTGCTACGCATTTACATGGAAAGATCATCTCAATCAGCTGTGCGTTTGCCTGGACATTTCTCATGGGTAGCAACCAAATATTCTTCTCGTGATAATTCTTGGCCGAATCTTAGTCAAGTTTATTATTAAAACACTACACTATAAACTAAACATCCTGTAATAAATTTCCAGATAATTCCTCGCGCGAAGAATGAGTTTATTCGCCTTATTCCGCGACGTGAACACGAAGGAGCAAGCGGTGGAGTATTTACGAGACAGAAACGTCATTCACGAGGAGCGTATTTGTCGCAACGGGCATTACATGGTGTTAAGACTGCGCGATAAAAAAGACTCTTGGCGATGTTACAAAAACAATTGCGGCTCGGAAGTGACTTTGAAAGTGGGCACGTGGTTCGAAGGCAGCAACCTGCCGTTGGAAAAGGTAGTGTGGTTCGTTTACAGTTGGTGCCAACAGTATACCAGCTTCAAATTTTGCAACAACGAATTGCTCATGTCAAGCGGTACCTCTTCAGACTGGAAAAACAATCTGCGCGCCGTGTGCGCCAAATCTCTGTTACAGAATCCCACGGTAATAGGCGGTGAGGGCTTAACCGTAGAAATGCACGAGTCGTGTTTCAGTTCTAAGAGATGCAGTCGGATCAGCGGTGTGTCCCAGCAGCAGTGGGTGTTCGGCGGAGTGTGTAGGGAGACCAGCGAGTGCTTCCTCTATGCGGTGGCAGAGCCGACGGCGGAGACGTTGCTGGAGGCTGCGAGTGCGGGAGTGAGGCCTGGCTCCACTATAGTCAGTGATCTGTGGAAGTCCTACGGGGGTAGTCATCTCTTGCCTCCTCACTACACTCTCCTCACCGTCAACAAATCTCAGTCCATTTTCGTCAACCCAACCACTGGTAAGGAAGTGGAGGCCTTGTTCTCGTACGCTAAAAGACCCAAAAGGAAAAGGAGGGAGAACACCCAGCATAGGGGACAAGACTCGTACTTGTGCGAGTTCTTATGGAGAAAGAGACATGAAAATGCGGTTCTGGTTGATCAAATTTATAAAGACATTGCGTCTCTTTATCCACTCAAAGACGCTATGCAGTAGTCACGTAGTGTTTATGGTTTCAAATTTTTGTTCCTGCACATGTAAATAGCTTTGAAACGAGATATTTTACTTTCATTAAAACCTCTGCTTTCTCACTGTCAATAATAATATTTATGTTCCTTACAACTACTTTTACTAATATGTACATGTACTAATAAATTATAAAGCCAGTTTTAAACTCGCTAAACGAGAATACTGTAGAGTGGTTTGCGGTTCAGGCATTTGTGAGTGACCCTCGCTGTGCGACAACACTGTGAATACCTTGGGAAGAGACAAGCGATAAATTTTTCGTTCGGCGTTAATATGGTGAGATGGCTGGATTTGCTATGAGATTTCCTGGACATTATTTTAGGATAAGAAAAAGATCGTCTGCATACATCTGAAAATTTCTCGAGAATCAGCGATGCTACTGTTTATGTATTCTTGATTTATGATTGACAGAAGAACAACGATGGATTTCGTGCTACCAACTCCGTCTCTAGAACATCTAGCTGGGGTGAAAGTATTAGCTACGTTGTGGAATCAGCGGGATATTATCGCTCGAATGAAGCAATCGTTAAATGGTACATCGGGTTACTACCTAGGAGAATACTCGAAAAAATGGAAAGCGATTGAAGATGTAGTGAGAAGCAATATCTCGGCGCTTCCATTGCCTCAACAGTGTAGAGATCGACTGTTGAATTTTTTTAAACCACTCGCAACAGAACTCGTCGACTGGTGTCATTATCACAGTGGAGAATTGAAGTTAGAGTGTTTGGGAACTGTGTTGCCGCGACAGTTTTGTTGGACGATGCACGGTACCATCGACTATAAGCGAACGGCCGAGTTAATGGCGAAAGACGACGGGGTGTCCATGCAAAGACGTTTAGAATTCGCTTGCGTTTACGGTTTAGAGGATGAAGCTGTTGAATTAATTGAACTGGTCCCCGAAGAAGGCAGACACGGGTACTATGAGAATACATTGAGAGGCGTTATGAAGAATGAATTCTACCACTTGATAGTTTTGATCGCTGACACTATAAACGTCGATGGGATCGACGTGTGGAATAAGTGGAGTCCATTCCATTGCGTGTGGACAGAATCATTCCATAATAAATACCAGTTTCGAGAGCATCTGCCGAGTGGTAATCGAGCCATGTGCGAGTATTTGTTTGAAACGTTGGAACCAGAAGAACAAGAGCAAATTTTGAACGACTGCCAAAAGCTAATCGTCAGCTGTAGAGATGCTCCTACTTGCAGCTTGCTGTATTATTTGTCGCTTATGAGCGAAGAACAGCGGGACTATATGTTTCGTAAGGGTATTTGCGGCCTACTGGTATGTTTGCTGCGTTGGCCGGCGCAATCCTTATTCATGAAAGCCGTCGAGGGTGGCTGGCAGTTTATGAACCCCCGTGAGTGTTCGATAGTGTTGCTGGCCATCACTCTGAAAATCCGCCTGGATTTTCGAGATTACGACTATCGTCAGCTGTTTTGGGAGTGTTGGCGCTTGATTCCGGCCGAGGATGCCGTGCACGTTCTCCACAACGATGCCCTTTTACTAAGCTTATTGCTTACCGAAGCGGATGAATTTATTAAACTAGTTTTTATCGAAGGGCCTTCGCATATAATTTTCGATTTATATCGTGTGTGGACGGATCAGAGCGCCATTTCCGAATCAGAAAAAAATGATGTGGAAAAGCGAAAGAGGAGTGAATATCTTAGAGAAATGATAGACCTTGCGATGAAGAGCAGAGGGAATATTCGAATCTAATTAATAATAATTGTTTTTGTTTTGCCCTATGTGATTAAATATAGAACGTGTGTGTCTTCGCCCAATTAAATTGTCAAGTAATTCATCTATTATCCTATTATCTCGAAGTTGAATTCATTTTTTAGCGTGTTAAATCAGAAAATGTATGCGAAAAGCTTTAAAGCAGACGATTTGTTGCACTTTCTCCTCCTCGAGGGGAGGTGTAGAAAATTGATAATGCATTCATAATGGAAACAGCGAACGAACACGATCCAATTGCATGCATTCACACCATCGAACGCATTTCATGCACAATATTCTTTAAAAGTGCAAGGAATGAACAGACCTCTTAACCTGGAAATCATTTTTTTGGATGCGGAATCGTAATGATGAAGCGGAGATGAGATGTTTAATAAGAACCGTATACAGTAAAAATCAAAATGCAAGTATGTTAATAGGTGAGTCGAAATTGTAAAAATATATTGAAAGGTGTTTTGATTTACTCGTTATTACTGTAGGGATCGATAATACGTCTACTCGATCTGCACAATGATATCCAGTACATGACATTGTACTATGTTGTGTTAGGTGACTGAAGAAGCGTGATCTTACAATGTATTTCGTACTCCAAACTCCGTCTCTTCAACATATAGCTCTGCTCAAAATAGTCGCTGAAGCGTGGAATGATATATGGAATCGACATATTTTGACTCAAGCAGCCCAATCGCTGAATGGTGTGTCTCTTTTCGTCCTCACCGAATACTCGGCTGAATTTAAGGAAGCCAACAAGGCAGTGAAAAACAAAATCTCGGCTCTTCCATTACCCGACCCGTGTAAAACGCAACTCTTAAATTTGATTGCTCCTCTCGGATGGGAGATTAACAACTGGTGCAAATATCACGGTGGAAAACGGCATGAATATCGCTTTTTACAAAATACGTTACCTCGACAATTTCGTTGGACCTTGCATGGGGTCATAGATTATGCGAAAACGGCCGAGTTAATGGTGAAAGACGAAAGCGTGGACGTTTTAAAACGTTTTGAATTAGCTTGCATCAACTGTCTAAAAGACGAAGCTCGTCAGCTGTTTGAAATTATGTCTCGAGAGCGAATGCAAGCGTATGTCGATACATTGGTAGATGTTTTGGGATTTGAACTCTATCATTTGATAGTTTTCTTTGCTCGCACTCTACGTGGCGTTGATCGACGTCTCTTGAATTGGTGTTTTCCGGCAATTGAGAAAATTCCACTCGAACCGTCACTTAAGAATCAAGTATTTCAAGATACGTTGTGTAGTGGTAATCGAAGAATGTGCGAATATGTGTTTAAGAAACTTAACCAACGGCAAAAAGACAGAGTTTTAGCAGACTGTGCGAGGCTAGTATCCCTCTGTGAAGACTGTGATTCTTCCAACTTGCTGTATTATTTGTCGCTGATGAATGAAGAGCAACAGGAACATATGTTTCGAACGTGTATTTCCGACCTACTCGAAGGTTTGTTACTTTGGCCCATGCAATCCTTATTCATTGAAACGGTCAAGTGTGGATGGCAGTTTTTGACTAAGCGCGCTTGTGTCGACGTGTTGTTCTGTATCGCTATTAAAATCCGCCTCGATTTTTTTAAAGATTATGATTATTGCCAGTTGTTTCGGGAGTTTTGGCGTTTGAGTCCAGTTGAGCATAAACAATTTTATTTAGAGGACATGAGAATTTTATTTAGTTTATTGTTCACCAAACGAGAAGAATTTATTCAATTGCTTCTGACTGAAGCCTCTTCTCCTCAAATGGAAATTTTTTTTCATAAAAGCAGCCGACTGTTGATGGATGAGGAGGAAATTTCTGACGCAGCGTTGATGGAATGTAAGAAGATAGTGGAGTTGATTAGCTCAAACGATGAAGAAAATGAGGAGAAGCGATTGAGGAGCCAACGTCTAAGTCGACTCATAGACACGGCGATAGAAAACAGAATTAAAAGCAGAGAAAATGTAGTAATGTACATGTCTTTAATTAGCGATATTTAATTTCTAAATATTTTGTATACTGATATTTTCAATTACCATCGGCTGTTAAATTTTTTTATTAAAAGTTAAAATTTAGAAATTATTATTTTGTTTTTGTGGAATATAATAAGATCATGGTTTGGTTCCGTCATTTATGGAGTGTCCGATTTTGTGTGATTGCAGTTGGTTCGCCATCAGAAAGAGCAGACGTGTTCGCGAGCAAATACGTCATGTGGATGATAAATAACTCGAATCATCTAAACATTAATTAATCTTAATGATTTTAATTATTTTTAATGAACATATAATTAAATTTTGCTATCAATTAAATCAGCGTACTGTCTACTGCTCACTTAATTTTCAGCCTACGATCGCTCCGTTTCTAATTTCAGCCTATGCAGCCCCATGTAAAAAAGTCACGCAGAATTCTGCAGAAAAACACCCCTGCATAAATAATTCTGCACAAAAAAACTCTTTTTCTGCATAACCAATTATGCACATGCACAGTTCTGCAGAATCTAACCATTTTGTGCAGAATGTATTATGCAGAAAGCATTCTGCACATGCAAACTAGCTTGTGCACATGTATAATTCTGCAGAACTCAGTCATTTTCTGCATAATGTTTTATGCAGAATCCATTATGCATAAGCAGAATAGATTCTGCTTGAGCAGAAAGGTTTCTGCACATGCCCAGTTCTGCAGAA